>PVJA010000769.1:131270-150457 GCA_004027025.1 Myocastor coypus
AAAAAAAAAAAAAAAGTAATGTTGATTGAATGTGTTAATGTTTAATTGTTTGATCAATCTTATATACCTGTATCTATTCATCTAAACTGATCTGATGATGAAAATATGTAATATAACCATTGTTAAATTTAAACAATAAAAGTATTGAATCATTAAAAAAATAAATAAAAGTAATTAAAAGTCATGATTATTAATGATTATGGATGTGTTGAAGCATATTCAGGTAATATAAATTTTGGGAGGACAAGATTATCTCATTTTTGTTTAAGAGCTTTTGAGGAACTAGCAGATTCTGCTAGAGTGATTTAGTCCTGAAGAATGAAGATGATGTTCATTATGAACATCTTTATTTCAATTTCTTCATTAGATGGTGGACCTTGTATCAATTACCTATTGCTGTATAACAAAACACCTCACACCTTAACAGTATAATACATCCTTCTTATTTGTTTGGTGTGGGTGAAGAATTGGCACACTAGTTAGGGGGGTCTTCTTCTTCAGATACCTCCTAAGATATACAGTAAGATATTAACTCAAACACACTTATTTCAAGGCTTAATTAAGGAAGGATGTGTCTCTAAATTCCTGTGTTGTTGGCAGAAGTTAGTTTTCATGAGAGATTGATATACAGGCTTCAGTTTTTCTGTGGATTTCTACCACTTTCAGTTCCTCACCTGACAGGCCTTTTACCCATGGCCACATCATCAAAGCACAAGAGCCCCAGCGCATCAGAGGGTCTGGCAAGGTAGAGGTCATGGGCTTTTGTAACCTGATCACATAAGTGGCTTGCTATCTTCTTTGCTGAATCTGTTGGGCAGAAACAGGTTACTCTCTTCAAGGGGAAAGGATTAAACAAGGAGGTAAATATAGAGAGGCCAGAGTTGTTGGGGCCATTAAACATGTCTGCCTACCATAGTCCTCTCTGAGAAATCTCTCTTGGCTGCCAGGCAATTCCCATCCTTCAGTAAAGAAGTTGCCTGTAAATGTCACTGATACTTTCTCAACCTGTGATCCACATTTGGCTATTTTGCTTTGCCCTTCTTTGTTGAGCATTGATTTGCAGGAAGTAACAGGTAGCACCCTTTCGCTAGCACTTCCCACAAGTCAGTACAAATATTTCAATGCTACTTAATTGTCCTTTTGGGAATGTTGTTTAATAGAATAGCTAAAAAGTATATATTGTAGAAAGAGGACAACAGTACCTGGTTTAGAGACATTGGATGTAATTTTTTTTGTAGTATCCCAATAGGAGAACCAGAACTGCTTGTGATTATATTTAATAGAGCTCAGTTGTTCTGAGGAGTGATAACTTTATCAGAGACATTCAGGAATGGAAATGATGAGAAAATAAGTGTGTGTGTGTATTTTGGCAACTGAAGGTAAACTTCCTTCAAAGCTCTTTGAAGTTTGAGATACATCTGAAATTTACTATGGAGTTTTTACGAATGAGCTCATTTGCTTTATAGTCATTCTGTATTGATTTAAATGCATTCATATTATTTTTGACATCCTTGGTTTATGGGAGCATAAATCTTTAGGTGCACAATCTACTGGACATATTTAGTGAAAGCCAAAAACTTTTGCTGAGTACTACTTTATCTTAACAATGTGACTTATATATAACCACAATCACCAAAAACATATTTTTCATTTAATGGGTTCCCAGGAACTGATTAAACAATTTTTAGAAAATTAATTTAGTCTTCATAACATTTCCAGAGGTAAGCACTATTGTTATTTGTATTTACAGAAAAAGAAAAAATGGTATACAAGAGATTAATGGACCTTCTTGGGAGCACATAGCTCAGAACGTGTGAAAGTACAAGTCAGATTCTAGTAAGGTTTATCATGGGTGAGATAAAGCGTGTATTGAAAACAGAGGGATTAGCCAAGGTCCTTTTGGGTGGACACATTGAGTGCTGTGTGCATTACTTACTTGCCAAGGGTGACTGGCAGCCATGCTGCAAGCTTATGGTACCTTGGCTTAGCTTTTAGCTAGCATCCTCCTAAAGGGACTCTAATGCAGCACACCCTCAGATTCAGAGTGGTAAATTCAGAGACAGGATTATAAATGAAACTCTTGAAAATGGATCAGTACTAACATAAATTGGGTGAGATTAGCCAAAGATTAGTTTTGAAATTTTTACCTGATGGTATCAAACATGTTCCAAATACTCCCAGAAGCACCAAAAAGAAGCAGAATTCACCTTTCTTTGTTATTGTTATTTATTTTCAGAAAATAGAAAATAATGCACTTTGCTTCATGAAAGTTTGTGCTCCTCATTCTTCTCACTCAACTTCTGTACCACAGTTATTGCCAAGTTGTGTCTTGCCTGGCACTTGTCATTCTCAACTTCACTTTTCTAGGAAGCTGATATTTTCCCAGCCCATGACAGCCTTTTCTTTCTTTGTCAGTACACATCTTTCTGTTGCACTGTCTTAGGTCATTCCAGATGTAGATCAGTTTCTTGCATATACTGCTCAATGTGAAATAGACTGTAGTTGATAAGAAAGAAGAGCTGGATCCTGGTGGTCTTGTTGCAGAACAAAGAAGATGAAAGCCCAGAAAAGGACATGCATAGGCTTTCTGAGTGCCTGCTGTGATGTTGCTGCATGCTCTACAGAGACCTGAGGCAGCTCACAAGCGATGTGCCATCTCACCCTCTGACTCTTTCAGGCCAGGTGGGACAGCAAAAGTTCATACACAGTGCTGTATTTTCGATCTAGAATGTCTCCTGGAAGGCTCATGTGTTGAGAGGTGGGGTGGAGCTTTTGGAAGATGACTGGGTAATGGTGGCACTGTAACTAACTTGCTGTTAAGAGATCGGTCTGGTTAGAAGAGGTGCATTGCCAGCAGTGCGATCTGGCCGGGTCTCTCTCTCTCCATGACTCCCTCATTCTCTCTGCTTCCTGGCCACCATGCTGTGAGCAGCTTCCCTCCACCAGACCCTTCTGCCATGCTGTTTTTGCCTTGCTCTGTGCCAACCATAGACTGAACACTCTAAAACATTAAGCCAAATTTATCCTGTTATTATTATAAGTAATTGAGGTATAATATAGGAAGATCAGCATAGACTTGTGCAAATACCATATGGTTTTATGTAAAGGACGTCAGCACCCAAGTTTGGACATCCCTGGGGCCTCCTGAAATCAGTGCCCTGAAGATACTGAGAGACAACTATACACATTCTCCCAAGTTTAAGTTGTAAAATTTTTCATAAATGTCCTTGTAACAATGTATATGTGTTCCTTGCAAAAATTATTGGTTTTCAGTATTTAACCTCGGGCATAAGTAGTATAGTGACATATACAACTTGTGAAGCTCAAGGGGCAACATATCCTTAATGTGAGGGATACTCTTGAGTTCTGCTTAATGCACTGTGCCAAAACAAAAATAAAATCAAAGTGAAGAACTCCAATGCAGTGTCAAAGCACTAGCTTTGATAGCTATTATGGCTTGTACCGAGGTGTTCCCCAGAAGTTTCATGCACGCAAAAGTGGCGCTTTTCAGATTTGGCTTGATCTAGGACAGATGATACTGGAATTAAGGATGTACGGCACTAAATTAGTCCACTGATTGGAATTAGCATAGTTTTGGGTGTTGAAAATGTGAAGGCCCACTCTGAATGTGTTGTGAGTGGCACCATCCAAAAGGCTGGAAGCCTGGATGGGACAGAAGGAGAAAGGGAGGCTTACTGCTGCTTGCTGCTGCCTTCTGCCTGACATTCCATGAGCTGTTTCTCTTCTGCCGGGCCACTCTGTCTCTGGGCCAGTTGGCCAAGGGCTGCACCTTCTACCGTGAGCTCAAATACATCGTTCCTCCTTTAACTTTGAGTGTCAGGGAACTTTTTATCCTACCAAAGAGAAAAGTATAGTCTCAGTGTTTCTTTCCACATTTTTTTTTCTTGTTTCAGAACCTTTGTTTATTCACTCATTTTTATGGCCGGCTCAGCCCACCCAGAGGGCAGGGCTGGCGCAGCATGTGGTGCCGGGGATCAAACCGCAGTCCCTGAAGCCGCCCTAGCTTTCCCAAGCAGGCGCTTTAGACCACTGAACAATCTCGCCAGGCCTCCACATTAAGTTTTAATTGTGCTCTCACTCTATTACTATAAGCAAAATTTAATAGGCAGAATTGCTTGCCCTAAGGTTAAAGAGGTTGTAGTATTTTTCTCTTTTTACTATATAGATTTAATGTATTCATTGGTGTTATTGTGGTATAGATATTTCTCTTGAGATTTTAGGTTGCTATTCATTCACAACTCTAAACATTTGAAATAACTAAATAGATTCTTTTAAAATATACAGAATTAGAAATCAAGATGGTAGGAAAACAACAATGGTTGTTGTAATGCATGTTAATATCTTAAAAGTAGCTCTTGAGATTACTAGATCTAGACATGGAAAATTGGTCAGAATTTTTTTGAAATAAGCATTGTTTTTAATATAGACATTATATATATGTTTTATTCTTTTTTCATTTAAATGAGAAAAAAGATAAAATAGCAATGAAACAGTTTCAAAACAGGTTGGCAGGACAGTTACAATAATTAATTCATTGCACATTGTTGTCTTAGTTATTCAGAGGACAGGATGCAGGCATGATGTATCACCTAAACACTATTAGTACAAATGTGTCTGCTCAATGAACTAAGAGAAAGTAGCTGTGTATCTATCTGAACTATCTTGTATATACATATATATGTATATTTTTTCACTACAAAACGGTCCTTTATTTATATCCCCCTTTTTTGTTTCGTTTTGTCAGAGAAGAATGTTCCATTGCAGTCACAGAATCTGTATTTGGAGAAGTCTGTCTTTTCATATTTGATAATAGTGCAAAGATTGTAGGGACTTGAATTCAGAAAAGTAACCCAATGAACTCCAATAGTCCATGACAATAGTGAGTTATCAGCACAGCTGGCAATTGTCTGAAATTATTGAGTTGAGCCTTTTACAGGTCAGCATACTAATCTGGCTTTATTTTTTATACCTCATGGTTATACTTTTCTGCTGGATCGTTAAGACTAAATTAAAACTAGACCTATATAACTAAAAAAAATGTAACTTTTTCTATCTAAGGTCAATAAAATCCCCTCAGGATTTACCCTGGAACCATGCACAGCAGCTTGTGGTTTGTTAGTGACAGCCATCTGGATGAGTCACAGCCGTTGCTTGACTAATTTGCTTTCTGTGAAAGCCTGACATCAGTTTTTGCTCTATGTGACTCTCCTTAGGCACACTGTACATTATTTATCCCTTTCCTCTGTGGCCCCAGAATCTCCTTGAACAGAAAATTTGGGGCACCACTTAGTTACAGGATGTCACAATAGAGGTTCTCTTATGTTCTGATTCCTCACTGACCTTGAAGGGCTAAAGCTGAAATACTGGCTGTCCTTGTAACCCCTCTATTTCTCTAATTTTTGATCAGCAAACGTAAGTCGTTAAGCATCCTGAAGAGAAGCTTAATGATATTATCCTGTAACAGACAGTTAAGCTTAACATCACTGTCTAAATATCAAATACCTTAGACATAAAATAGAACTGCTCTTTTCCAATAACCATGGATATGCTAAAATTTAAAACCTTATATAATGTTAAAAAACAGTTACATATTTTTTACACAGAAATTTAGAAATCAAACCATATACGACATTGTAGCAGGACAATCCTATAATTGTATGACATTTTGTTTTTCTTGTCTCTCGCTTACTTTTATTACCTTTCCTCCTCCCCCCCCTCCTCCTCCTTCTTCTTTTTCTTCTTCTTCTTCTTCTTCTTCTTCTTCTTCTTCTTCTTCTTCTTCTTCTTCTTCTTCTTCTTCTTCTTCTTCTTCTTCTTCTTCTTCTTCTTCTTCTTCGTATTTGCTTTAAAGCAAGTATAGCAATAACTGGTATAACATTATAAGCAGTGTGCATTAGAAGATCAAGATGACAGATATTTTATGCATGGCTGTAGTATTACACATTGCTGTCTGCAATGTAGTTACTTAGTTCATAGATAACAGCATATAGAGTTAGGATGAGAATTCTACCCATTAACTGCTGTCTTCAAAGACCTGATGGAAATTCTTAGGACCAATATATGTACATGTAATTTTTCCTTCTTTCTGTCATTCCAGTTGTTCTTTTGAGCAATTTCCTTCCCTTTCCCAATATCTATTATACCTTTTGGATCTTATTTACTCTTCTATTTTCTTACACTAGGAAGACAGTATGATGTTTATGTGTGAATCTGGTTAGTTTCACTTATGAATAAAGCTTCTACTTGTATCCGTTTACTTGTAAGAGCCTCAAGTTTGTCTTTATAGCTGAGTAATACTCCGTTGTATAAAAATACCATCTTTTATATCCATTCCTCAGCTAATGGGCTTTGGCTTGTTTCTAAGATTTAGCTATGACAAATTACACTACAGTAAATATGGGTGCATATATATCACTGTGATACGATGTTCTCTGTTCCTCTGGAAAAATACTCAGAAGGGGAATTGCTGGGTTGAATGGCACTTCTAATCCTAATTGGTTAAAGGATCTCCATAGTGATTTCCACTATAATTGTATCAGTGAGCACAGGAACTTCTTTTAGGATGGATAAAATGGGAGGAAATAAGTCCCCCCCCCCTTTAATCCTTGTTACCATTCCTTATTACTATGTACATTCTTCACTCAAGCTGTCCTGAGTAGTGCATTTTTGTGTCATGGCCACTTTGGTGATGGTAGAGAAAATGCAAATACTGTAAATGTGGGTTATTCACCTCTAACTCTGGAGCCATTTATTCTGCTTGGGTGGATGTATCTCCAGGACAGTTGTGGTGAAGGTTCTGGAACCAAACTGTTAAGAGCCTCATTCTCTAGTGTGGGGGTTCTCTAATACAAGTGGACATCAGAATCATCTGTCAGCATTTTGAAACAGTACCTGGCCCCACACCACATTCCAGATTCCATAGGGCTAACTAGAGATAAATACTGCTTTTCTAACGATTTCCAAATGATACTAGTGCTATGGACAACACTTGAAAACCACCATGTTAGAGGAATTTACACAGAAGTAGAAGTACTAGATCGAGGAGAGCTTTGTCCTGAGGGTCAATCTGGGCATTCACCTAGTGTGCACTATTACATTCCAGAAATCTGTTTGGTAAGTGATCTCAACCATTTTTATTTTCTTTGTGATATTGAGCATATCCTACTTATTTTATTTTCAAACATATTTGTTAATACATATTCACCTGCATTCATCATAAGGAATCTGTATCTATACATTATAATATCTAAATTCTTCTCTTTGTCTAGTTTCATTCCCCTCCCTTCAACCCTTTTTCCCCTCCTCACTTACAAAACTTTGGATTCAAGTCAAAGCCCAGGTCCAGTATGTAAGTGAAACCGTCCAGGGCCCACGGGATCCTCATGTGACTCAGAGCACAAGTTCAGCAAGTGAGTGGGATTGGGCAGGTCCCACCAGATCTTCATTTGAACAAGAGGCAGGCCTGGTGTGTGAATGGAAGCTCATCCATCTGACAGGCCCAGTGTGGAACCCTCCAGAGAGCTACCTACGGAGAGGATAGAGGAAAGTCCCACCTAGCTGATCCAGGAGCAGAACATCTTGACAGAGTGGCACAACATGTTCACTTCCATGGGCTACAGCAGGAACAAGTGGAACACAGCAGCCAGACCCAGGCAACACCCACCTTGACCAGTTTAAACTTGGTAGATCTGGATCAGATGCTAAGGTAAGAACTCCATCAAAGCTCTACACCAAAGGTCATAAGACAGTGCTATACACAATGACAAAGAGAAGGAGCAAAATGCATTCTCAGGCTCCAGGCCCACCCAGAACAAATGCAGGAGACACTAGCATAGAAAAAATTGGAAATCACATACTTGAAATCTGTGAAATAATAGCATCTGAAGTAAAGAAATAACCACAGAAATGTATAGAGGAAATCAGATCAGAAATAATTTCTGAAGTAAAAGAAAGAAATGATGATTACAATAAAAGAAGTACTAAGTGCTCCTAAAGAAGAGACTGATAAAAGGAAAAATAGAGGAGGACATAAAAATGATGGAATGCTTGAATGAGCAGTATAGGAGAGAAATAGAATGCAGGAAGCAGATTGAAAGTGCCATACAGGAACTTAAAACCTCGATCACAAGCTGGCAAAACCATTTGAATGAAAGTGAAAACAGGCCTTCAGACCTTGAAGACACCATTGCAGCTAGTAAAGAGGCAAGAAAATATCTCTTAAAAACAACTATGATACAGGAAAGAATAGTTCAACATAGGCATCAATGAGAAAGAAGGGGTCAATGCAAATGATACAAAAAGAATATGAGCAGAAATCATAGCAGAAAGCTTCCCATATGTGGGGAAACAATCTGATATGCAAGTCACTGAAGCATATAGAACTCCGAATAACATCAACCCAATGAAAACCACATCCAGACACATAATAATCAAGATTCCAGAAATTCAGCAAAAGAACAGCATACTAAAAGCCACTAGAGAAAAAAAACAGATTACATTTAAAGGAAAATCCATCAGAGTAATGGCAGATTTCTCCAAAAAAAAACCATCAAGTCAATATCATGGAGCAAAATACTACAAGTCTTGCAAGAAAACGAATTCCAACTCAGATTGATATACCCTGCAAAACTTTTCAAGTATAATGGAGAAGTGAAATACTTCCATGACAAAGAACAACTAAAGAATTTCATTATGATAAAGCCAACCCTACACAGACTACTAAAAGATACTCTAGAGAGGGATCACAATGACCATAACTCCATGAATGAGAATGCAAAGAGCCTAATAGGGCAAAGAATTAAACGCAGGAGAAAAAGAGGTATACAAAAGCAGTCTTTCAGTTATTGTTTCGTATACAGCAGCAAAATATTTCCATCAGCCTATTTTACAAATGGATTTCTCCTGCACCCTATGGGTCGTGATTCTGCCTGGATATACAGGGAGAATATCAAGGAAATTGCACTAGCTCAGTCCCCCAATTGAAGCCTGGCCTCCAGTGTCATGGACACTGTCCATGTCCACGACATACTAGAACTTTGTGTGATATCCTATCCCCAAAGTGTTAGAAGTGCTGGGCATATATTTGCCATTCTAATTTTTATGTTATGCTTTTTTCTTACTAATTCTTTACTATCATGAAAACTTTTTCTTAATTGATATTTTTGTGTATATTAACCTACTCAAATACTATGCGAGTACTTTGAATTGTTATATTTTCTCTCAGTATTAGGAACTTTAAAAAGTACATTTCCATCTTACATTGGCTTTGTATTGCTTTTTCCTTGTCTTCTACACACACACACATATATATGAAAAATTATGTAATATAATCTGAGATAAGATTGATACTGTTTTGTGGAAATCTTCAATGACTTTTTAAATGGGTTCATTTAATATAATCATATTTTACATAGTCCTGCATAACTTCCATTTTCAGAAATCTTTATTCTTTGTCCAGGACCATAGAGCAACTTCTCTTGCCTTCTAGATTATGATCTTTGTTATTTTCTTTCTTCCTTCCTTCCTTCCTTCCTTCCTTCCTTCCTTCCTTCCTTCCCTCCTTCCTTCCTTCCTTCCTTCTCCCCATCCTTTCTCTTTCTCTCTCTCTCTCTCTCTCTCTCTCTCTCTCTCTCTCTCTCTCTCTCTCTCTTTCTCTCTCTCTCTCTCTCTCTTTCTTTCTTTTTCTTTTTTTGTGGGCCTGGGGTTTGAACTCATGACATTGCACTTTCCAGGCAGGCACTTGTGCCGCACAGAGCTGTCTCCCCAGCCCCCATCTTAGTTATTTTCTATATGTTACATCTGGAGGTATTAGAATATTTTGAGTTTGTATAACTGGAAAATATTTTGGTTTTCAATTGTATGTTTGCTAAGTTTAAAATTCAATGTGGACAGATATTTTTTTCAGTCCTTTGAATTAATTAGTTTCTTACCCACTTGCTCTTTTTTTTCTAACATGGAATAAGATGCTATTTAATTTTGTACTTCCATAGCTAATATTTCTATGTATATACTTTAATGGTTGCTTCTTTACAGTTAGTTTTGGACAATTTCATTTTGTGGATCTTGATATGATTTTATTCACATTTCTTGTGCAAAATATTCATTTTCTTGGAGATGTGTTATAATTTCAACTAAATTCAGAATTTTTTTTTTTTTTTTTTGTGGGACCAGGGCTCGAACTCACGACCTTGCACTTGCCCAGCAGGCACTTGTGCCTCGGAGCTATCTCCCTAGCCCCTAAAATTCAGAAATTTTAGATCTTTAAATATTTATTGTCTACCCCTTTCTACTAATTATATGAATATATGTTTCTTGATTTGGGCACAGAGTGAAATATTATATGACTGATCTATAAATTCTTCATTTTTATTTTAGACCATTTTTATTCTTAAATTCATTTTAAGTTTGTAAATAATTTATTTACAATGTGCAACCTATTATTAATCTCATGCTATATATTAATTTCAGAAATATTTCTCTAAAATTCATTTTGTTTGCATCTTATATCTTTCACATTTCTTTTTTTAGTTCATTTATTTTTTATTAATTTTAATGAAAAGATAGCAATGAGAGTTTCACAACAAGTTAGTAGGATAGTTTCAATAATAACAGTGCATATTGCTGTCTTCATAATATTTGTTCAGAGTACAAGATGCAGACATGGTATGTTTTCTAAACACTATTAGTACAAGTCTTTCTTCTCACTGAACTAAGAGAAAGTAGCTGTGTGTACCGTTCAGTAATTCATAATAGTAGTGGGTTATCAGCATAACTGGCAATGTTGGAAGCTGTTGACTCATGCCTTTTACAATTTTTGATATGCTATATAATTAATGATTTTCAATAAAGTTAATGAGAAAAAATTTCTCGATACTTTCCATGTTAAAAAAAAACAAAACTTTGTTTTGTCCCTTCCATTCTTTCAGTCTCTCTCTCTCCCTATTCCTCTCCCTCACTTTTTTCCAGTCTCCCCCTGCTTGTTCCCCTTTCCATGCGATCATGTTCTCATGTTCTTGCTACTTCCAGTATCTCTCTGCTGCTTTGCTCCTTACTTATCCTTTGAGTTCCTCCCACAGGAGAAACAATGTGATATTTAAACTCACATGTCTGACTTATTTCATTTAACATGGCCTCAAGGTGCAACCATGTACCTAAAAATGACTCAGGTGTATCCTTTATGGCAGAGTAGTACTCCATTGTACATAAAAATTGCATTTCCTTTATTCATTCTTCTAGTGACAGCTATATAGGCCTTTCCCAAGATGTAGCTATTATAAATTGAGCTTCTGTAGACATGGGTATGTATATACAGTATTATCTTGGCTCACAAACTTAATTTGTTCTTCAATTTTGGAAAAGATGTGGGAAAGGTGGCTGTGGTTATTTTTGGCACCCAATGCAGAGTTTGCCAAGAAAAACAAAATATTGCTAAATGCTTCTGTTTGCAAACAAGATCATCTGTGAACTAAGGCACCACTGTATCACTGTGATGTGATTCTTCTAACTCTTCTAGGAAGATCCCTAGAAGGGACACACAAAGGTCAAATGCAACCTTCAGTTTTACTTTTTTAAGGAATTTTCATTCTGATTTCCATAATGATTGTACCACTTGACACTCCCCTAGAGCAATGGAGAGCGATTCCTTTTCCCCCACAACCCGGCTAGCATTTACTGTTGGTTGATTTCTTGAGAGCCTTTTTTTCTGGAGAGAAACAGAATGTCAGTATTGTTTTATTTTGCATTTCTTGAATAGGCAGTGAAGTTGAACATTTTTATATACTTACTTGCTGTGTTTACATCTTTATCTGAGAGGTATCTATTAATTTTAGATGCACATCTTTGGATTGGATCTTTAAATTTGGGAAGGGTGATTTTTTAAAAGTGTTTTTATATGTTCTACATGTTAATGCTTTGTCTGAAGTGTAGTTGCTAAAACCTTTTTCTTGTTCTGTGGCTAGTTTCTTCACTCTGTTGGTGATTTATTCTGTACTGCAAAAGCTTTTTAATATGACATGATCCCAGTTGTTGATTCTTTGTGGTATTTCCTGTGTAATTAAAGGTTTGTTCATAAAGTTTGTTGCCTACACCTTTGCCACTTAGAGTTTTACCTATTTTGTCTTCTAGCAGATTATTTCCATTTTATTATTTCAATCTTTGAGCTATTTCTAATTTAGTTTAGTGCATTGTAAGAGATACAGTTCTAGGTTCATCTTGGAAGTGTGGAAAGCCTGTTTCCCTCACACCACCATTTTTTTTTTTACTTAAAAAAAATGTCCTTCCTTCCTTCCTTCCTTCCTTCCTTCCTTCCTTCCCTCCTTCTTTCCTTTGGTACATGGTCTCACAAGGCAGCTCAGACTCAGTGATCCTACTGTTTCAGCCTCCCCAGATCTGGGATTATAGGCATGTGCCACCACGCCCAGTTTGGATGGCTGACACAGCACATCTGGGATTCTAGGGCCATCGTAGAATATGGTACCAGGTATTGAACCCAGGTCCTTGCATTTGGCCAGGCAGGTGCTTATACCACCAAGCCATCTCCCCAGTCCCACCATTTTATTAAAGAGACTATCTTCCTGTGAAGAAAGAAAGTAGCTTAACTAAAGCTACTTACTTTGGCCCATTTGTCATAGATAAATAGAGGAGCATGCGTGGAGTCATTTCTGTATCTTCTGTTTTATTCTGTTAATCTTCAGGTCTGGTGTGTGTGTGTTGACAGTACGATGCTGTTTTTATCATAGTAGCTTTGTAGTATAAACTTCAAGTAGGTAATTACAATGCCCCTGACTTGCCTTTGCTGCTCAATTTTCTAAGTCTCCTTTTGCCACTTAGTTTGAAATAGGGATGTATTTTTAGTTATTTCGCTAAGAATGAAATTAAACAAAATTAGGAGAGACCTTAAGGCCTCTGAAATTAGGAATTTGGTAAATAAGCAATTCTTATTTTGAATTCTATTTTAAAATTCTAGCATGGGCTTTGTAACATAAAACTAATGTTACAGGTGTTATCTGTAGTTGGGGGACATTTAGGACGGGGTGGCCAGGCACATTGCTTCTAGGATGACAGCAGTCCTGCTTTCATTTACTCTTAGCCACATTTGGTTAAGTCCCTTTAGGTGATAATCGTGAGAAATGAAACAAAGTTTTTAAAGAGGGACAAAAAAGCTATGAAAGTTCTTTACATCAGGCCTTTTCTGTTTTAGGAATTGTCCCCAAAAAACTCAGTCATCTCAGGTTAGTGAATGCACAAGGCCAGGGCCTGTAACAGAGAACTACTTGGTGATTACAGTTTCAGTGTGCAGGTATGACTTACTTCAGTAAGTGGGGAAGTGTGGTTGTAATTATGTATTATATAGATGTAAGCATAGCACCAGGGCAGCTCATATGTTGCATTTGACATAGTCTAACTTTTATGGAAAAGCAAATTTTTTTGTTTAAAAAATAATTTAGTAAGACAAAGGGATAGTGAAAAACTTCCAGTGTGCTGGTAAAGGACTATGTATAAGCCTGGATAATGTTGCACAAGTCTTTTTTTTTTTTTTTTCTTTCTTCGTGATACCAGGAATTGAACTCAGGGCTTTCCCCTTGCCAGGGAGGCACTTATTCTACTAAACTATCTCCCTAGCCCCCTTGCACAAGTCTTTTTGATAAATGCTTGTTTCACTAAACATGCTATAAATTTTATGCTAACTTATATATATATGTATATATATATATATATATGTATATATATATGTATATATATATGTGTGTGTGTGTGTGTGTGTACACTTTAAATATAATGAAGCAAAACCAAACTAAGTATTTTCTTTCAATATTGCTTGCGTTTTTAGAGGAGTAATGTGTCTTCAAAATTAATATATTTGGATTTTAATTTTGTGTGAATATGAAATTTGTACTAAAAGTAAAATAAGATAAACCATTATCTTTATAATTTTCATTTTCATAGTTAGTCTTTATGGAAGAATTTAGCTAAGCTACTTAACAGTTTCCCTTGGCTTGGATTTCTTTTCCTTTTCTCTCTGTCTCTGTCTGTCTCTGTCTCTCTCTCT
Source organism: Myocastor coypus (assembly GCA_004027025.1). Lineage (NCBI taxonomy): Eukaryota > Metazoa > Chordata > Mammalia > Rodentia > Myocastoridae > Myocastor > Myocastor coypus. The sequence goes on from PVJA010000769.1 coordinate 145,339, forward strand.
GTCTTTCTTTGTCTCTGTCTCTGTCTCTCTCTCTCTCTCTCTCTCAACAAGCGCTCTGACAAGTCTTACTAATCAAAAATTTGTCATGGTTTATTTTTCACCAGTTTGGTCTGATACGCTTCTAATGACATTAGAATCACCTGGGTCCATCATGGCCAGCACACACACTCTGGGTATTTTCCTCATGCTGTGCCCAGCTCAGTATTATTTCTGCTGCGGTAGTGGACACCATGTTTGACCGCCGTGACGCAGTACTCTGTTTCAGATTTCCTCAGAGCTGGGCAGCGGTTGGGAAGGATGGTCAGTTTCGCTTTGCCCTATCTGACAATTGTCAGCCTCTGCTTGTACCCCATTTTTCATAATAAAGTTGGAGCCTAAAGTTGACGGCCACCAGAGATTTTTTTTCATCTTCGTTGCAGCCACCATCTTCCTGCCTTAGGTGTGGACGGCCCTCAGCCAACAGCTGCCAACATGGCCAGGGAAGAAACAAGAAGGCTACCTTGGTTTGAGTTTCTGTTTTTACTTTTCAACTTTAGCAGACAAATGCAGTTTCATAATCTGAATTGATGGAAACGGTTTTCATGAGAAATCAGGACCATTTCATCTAACCTAACAGAATTCTGACAGTGCCTTTTGAACTTTGCTCAGAGTAAAATGTAATTTCTAGTTGTAATCTTTGCTTTGCCTCTAAGAATTTTGTTCAAATGTATATTAAATATAGCAGAATGAAAGCCAAGAATAGCTTGGGGAAGAGGGACAGAGGAACTAGGACTGAGGTTTCAAAATATTATGAAAAGGAGATAATCAAATGCAGCTCCCTTCTTTCATTTTGCTATCTTCGTTCTGGTTGCTGACCCTCCACTCACACTGAAATGTCCTGAGGCCAGCGACCGCTGGTGACTTGCCAGGCCAATGCAGCAGTATTGTGAATCTTGTGTACCATCAGTGGGATTTGATAAAAATGGGCAAAGACTAGATAACACCCCAAGGAATTTTATTTTATGTAAATATTCCCTTCGGATGAAAACAATCTATACTTCTATATTCTGAATTCTGAAGTAGCTTCACATGGTGGGAAGACATTAACTTCGAAATTAGATGCACAGACTCTCTCCTCATGACTGCTAAAATTAATCCAAGTTAATTCGTATAACGTGAAGAATTCCTTAGCCTGTCAAGTGGGCAACGTAGCATCTCACAGGACTTTAAGGATGACGTGAGACACCTTACAAGGCAATATGAGTCAATTTATTGGTTTCAGTAAATGTTAATTCCCTCCTTTTCCTGCCTCGCCCCCATCTTCAGAGCCGGGTACCAGCAGCTTCCCAGCACCACCTTTGTAATATTTGGGTAGAACATTCCTGCAGCAGGCCCCTATTTCTGGTGCCACCATAGAAAATGATGCTTTGGCTACTATAAACCTTGTTTATTGACACAGGTCCTGATTTCTAGGTATTTTCCACATTAAACGACCCTACAAACTTACATGAATTGCTGTGTCAATGGTCATAGTGCATTTATCCAGTGTCCAGTAGAGGTAGAGATAGAGATGGGCTTTTGAAGCAAACTCAACTATGATGGCATCTGTTCATGTGGAGGACCTACGTGAGAAGCTACGCCACATCCTCAGGGTCTTTCTAAGAAGCTGTGCTGATCTGGCCCGTGCAGTGTTGCTTCTTTCCATGCCCTCGTGCCTTTCCCTGCTGGGTTTCCTCACCTTCTGTCCATGGAACTGCCACTGCCTCATTCCCACCCTTCTCAGCATCAGGCATACTACCTGCTGTTTGGGGAAGTGCTTTCCCCACAGGTGCAGAAACAAATGACAGAGCTTGGCCTAACAGGCAGATTGATGTTCTTATGACCCTAACATTACTGTCACAGAAGGATTGTTTCTGGAGGCTAAGGAAGGACTCTTCTGATGGAGCTCTTCCAGAGAACAGTGTCCAGGACACTTGGCCATTTTCTGGTTTCTGCTACCTTCACTGCAGTTTTGCAGGTTGTTTGCTGTAGCGTCATGATTTACCAAGTGTCTTGGGCAGCCATTATGCACTGCTGGGCTGTCCATTAAGAGCAGTGACCAACTAAAGAGATAGTTTGTGCTCCAGTCTTGCTCACCACACAAAGGGTGTTCTCCTGAGCATCTTCTTCCTTCGGCCGACTTTGTTCAGGTGTTAAGGATCACAGCCTAAGCTAGCATCGTCCCCAGTAAATGTGGTCTAGTTTTAGGATCAGCTGTGTTATCATGCGATTCTTCTAGGCAGACTCTCCAATTTCATAAGTTAAAATGTTTGCAACTCAGATCCCAGAGCAAACAGATAGTGTCTAGGCTACTGTGTAAACTTGAGTCACATAGTTATGCAGAGCAATGAGATGCTAAAATAATACATTAAAGGCAACTGATTTTTATTGGTTTATGTTGCACTGGAGTTTATGATGCTTTATGTGATTTTTATCTTCACAACTCTATAAGGTAAGTATTATCACATGAAGTCCTGCCTGTTAGAACTGTAGCATAAAGACTGAGGTCATCTGGTTCCGTATTGCTTAATGAAGAAATCAGTCAGCAGACAGGGTGAGGGTCTTGTGTCAGGAGGGTAAGGCAGGTGCCAGAAGTAGGGATGAGCCTCCTGATTTGAATGCTAGTGTTCTCTCCATGCTGCCACACTGTCCTTAAGTATTTCTAGGGACCTTCTTAGGGCCAAGTAGGATTTTAATGTTGAATGATGAGCACAGTTACTATCACTAGTAGCACCACTGGACAGATACCACATCAGACTTTCCTGAACTCTATAGCCAGTGTCCTCCAACTTGTGGTCTCCTACATCTGACCTCCCAGCTGTGTCCCCTTTGTACCTTTTTCCTTTGCCAACCTCTTGGAAAGCTTTGTGCAGTACTCTACTTATTCCTCGCTTGCCCACTTGTCTTTCCTGAGGTGTTATCACATGCTTCTTCTGACTCTCACTATTTAAGACCCAGGCCTTATCCCATGTTTTCCAAAAATGATTTCTGGCAACCTCCCCCAGCTCACTTTCTATTTTCAGAAAACTTGCAGCCTTCAAGGTCCCCCTGTTTAGTGCTATTATGTACTGCAGTCTAACTCAAATAGCTCTTATTTGTATTTTTCTTGGGTGTCTTGGCTCCCTGAATGGGCTGCCAACAAAGCTATTACTTATAATCCTTAAGGATTATATAAAATCCTTTAAACACATTTGTGATAAGGCAGTAATTTATTTTTCTCACCGCTGGACAGCTCTGAACCACCAGAAATGTGTGCATGACTATCCCATAAGGTGGCCTGGGATAGCCTCACTGGTGGTACAAGCCTCCCAAGGGGACAGTCATGTGTGTACCTCCAGTGGTTCAGGCCAGGAGGAAAGCGTTAAGTGCATGATAGATATTCAGTAATTTTCTTTTAGTTTCTGAAAGCAAACCTCCTCCCTGTTCTCTTTTATTCTTTCTAATAAAAAAGCCCAGTTTCATAGCTCATGAAATTCTTGAACAAGAGAAAGAAAAACAGCACATGTGGTTGAAAGTAAATGTGGTTTTTATTTTGATCTTTGAATGTGTCTCTTCTTGTCTTTCATATTGGCCAGGCATGGATTAACCAGCGTTTCTTGTGTCTGGATCATTTCTTTTTTACTGTTAAGAGTTTTCTTTTCTTTCGCATGGCCAACAAGTTGATTTTAGGGATATCATATCATTTGGGTTGTGTTATGAACTCTTGTTAATTTGGAAGAACATAGTGTACTCAAATGTATTTAGAAGACAACCTTTGCTAGAGAATGCAGTAGCTGGATATTTGGTATTTTACTTTACCAGTGTAGTAACCCTTAATTCACCTGGACATTGGATATAGTTAGAGTGGCAGTGTTTGCCCATTTCCATCAAGTTTCCTGTTCAAATACTACACTTACATACCATAAGCAATTTTTTAAAAAATTATAGATAGATACACTGTTAGAATAAGACAATGTGAAAATACTTCAAAAATCTATTATCTTCAGTAACTAAAATCTAATAATATTGGTTAATAAAATCTTTGAATAGAAAACTAAATGAAAGGAATGGGAAAGTCGTGCTTAAGAATATTCTCTTTCTTTGTTCTTGAACATTGTGTGTTTATCACTGTCCTTATTCTTTGTACCCTTTTATACCTAGAGTCCCAGCTTAAGCCACATGCTCCAAAGAATTATACAAGCTATCTCAGTTTTATAAACACATTTGCTGAGTTGTATTTAAGTGGATTTTTTCCTTTTAAAAAATAGTTTAGGTCATGTAAACCTGAAATGTCACCTAATTTATAATGGGAAAGAGTTCACTTTTTAAGATACAATAGCACGTCCTTAGGCATCATGAAATTTGGGAAGCTCTGTGAGTGAGAATGGTGAATTTTATTTATTTATTTATTTATTTATTTATTTATTTATTTATTTATTTAGACTGGACCAGGGTTCAAACTCACGACCTTGCACTTGCCAGGCAGGCACTTGTGCCGCGGAGCTATCTCCCTGGCCCTTTTTTAAAAATGAATTTTAAATCAAGGTTCAAGTGTAAAAATGTCACAAAATAGTGATATGGTCAAGCCCAAATTACACAGGCGCCACAGTAATCCTAACATGAAAGTAACTGTCAGTGGCTTATCTTGCTTTACAAATTAAGGATGCAAATTTTGCCTTTTTTTTTTTTTCTAGTTAAAAAACAGTACATAGCCATTATTTACAGAACATTTCAGGAGCTGCCACCCTCTGAGTCTGTACAGACAGGGGTTCGTACACATACACACACACACACACACACAAATAAAATGAGGGCCTCCTGAGGTCTTCTAGCTAAGCCTGACGAGGAGTTAAAAAGCAAACTTCCACTTGGGAGGCTGAGGCAGGAGGATCGTTGCGAGTTTGAGACCAGCCTTAGCTATAAAAGTGAGCTCCAAGCCAGCCTGAACTGTACAGTGAGACCCTGTCTCAAAAAAAAAAAAAAAAAAAAAAAAAAAAAAAAAAAAAAAAAAAAAAAAAAAAAAAAAAAAAAAAAAAAAAAAAAAAAAAAAAAAAAAAAAAAAAAAAAAAAAAAAAAAAAAAAAAAAAAAAAAAAAAAAAAAAAAAAAAAAAAAAAAAAAAAA
>PVJA010000770.1:0-150386 GCA_004027025.1 Myocastor coypus
GCAGGCACTTTAGACCACTGAGCCATCCCGCCGGGCCCTAGGGCACATCTTCAGTAGGGTGGTAGCTAGGCATTTTTCAAAGCTTAGCCACGCCGGTACCTCCATTCCTGTCTCCACATGTGTGATTGTAGCAAGAACTTTATCCCTTTTCTTCTCAACCTTTGATTTAGCAGCTGTGTACTTACTCTTGTACAAAGCCTTTCTGGAATACATAGATCAGGAGTATATACCAGTTCCTCTACCCAGGACAGGATTTTGGCTGCAGTGGGGCTGCCCCTTCTTAGACTCTTTTGCCTTCATCTTATCCTTTTTTTACCCTTCACTGGCAGCACGTTTCTTCTTTTTAGTGTCTGGCTTCTCTCTCTCTCTTGCCTGCCATCTTACAAGATGGAAGAGAGAGCTAAGTTTCCTTTATACCCACTTATGTAATTTCCAGTTTTTTACTTTTATAAACATTACAGTATATAATTTTACCTATTTAATTTTTATATCTACATTTAAATTATTCAGAGTATAAAAAGGGGCCAAATAGCATATTAACTTTTATCATGTTTTAGTTTTATAATTCAATAGACACATTTCTTTCATGGAGTGTTGTGTTTAAATTTCTATCAGCAATGTGAGCATGTGCCTCTTTCCTATATTTCACAATGTATTTGACCTTTACTTATCCCGTGACTGTTTTATTTTATTTTATTTTTTTTGCGGAACTGGGGTTTGAACTCATGACCTTGCACTTGCCAGACAGGCACTTGTGCCATGGAGCTATCTCCCCAGTCCAAATTTTATTTATTTATTTATTTATTTTCTTGTTTCAGAACCTTTGTTTATTCACTCATTTTTGTGGCTGGCTCAGCCCACCCCGAGGGCAGGGCTGGCACAGCATGCGGTGCCGGGGATCGAACCGCGGTCCCTGAAGCTGCCCAAGCTTTCCCAAGCAGGCGCTTCAGACCACTGAGCCATCCCACCAGGCCCCCTGGTGACTGTTTTAGTGACATTTCTCATTGCTAAGACAAAATACCCAGCACCCAAAGTTAAAGGAGAAAAGGTTTACTTAGCTCATACATTGTAGAGGTTTTAGTCCATGATCTGCTGCCTCCAAGGCAGGGTGGTCTAGTGGAGAGACATCACAGAGGAGAAACGTGCATGGGTGCAGAGGTGGCAAAGCAACAAGGGACAACCACAGCCCTTTCAGTCCCTTGCATTTTATCCAGGCTACTAAGAGCAGGCAGCACTCATACCCTTAATCCTAGTGCCCTTGACCTTAGCATTGCACTATGAACCAATTCCAGTGTAACATAATAAATGCAGCTATTTCTGAAAAAATCCACCTATGACTACATAAGGGTTTGGAAGATGTCTATAAAGCTTATTAGTTTATTTCTGTGAAATATCCATATACTAAGGTTTAATCTCCAGCGTGCTATGCTGTCCCTGCCCCCAGTGCACGCTGAGACAGAGACTGAGACTGCGTATGGTGGTTTGTGCCTGTAATCCCAGTGCTTGGGAAGCTGAAAATGGGAAGATCACTACACATCCAATCAGTGTAGTGAGACCTTGTAGTCCCTGTACTAAATACATAAAAATCCATATATTCTCCTTACCTTTTGCAATTAAAAAACATATGTGCATAAATAAAATACATGAGGGGATTCTAGTGTCTCTTAGGTTTTAACACTCAAATTTTAAAGTGAAATTATTGAGCAAAGCAACAAACAAACAAACAAACAAACTCTAAAAGACAGAAATAGCTCTCTGTGTAGTGGAGCAGAGAGTTGAGTTGAAGAAGATGAAATATAATCAAGATAAATTCATGACTTAGCATTTGGATAAATCTGGAAGCAGCCACCTAGTGAAAAAGCAGGAGAGCGGGAATCAACACATGTGAAACAGACCTAGCTGGCTGAAAGAAAGCCTAGCATGAGTCAACGTACGGGAAGAAATACCAGTCCAGTGTTGGACTATGAGGAGAGAAAAACTGTTTCTGGGAAGAGGAAGATTTCCCTGCAGTGAGCTGCTGAGAACTCACCATTGGCTACCATCATTGAGTTTTGAAATTATGAAAAGCAATGGAAACCTGTCCAGAGAAGAGAGGTCACGCTGCTGAACAGACCTGAGATCAGGTAGTGTGCTAAGCAATGGGGAGATAGGGGATCTTTGATGGGCAGAAAAGGTTCAAGGGCTACATGGCTTGAGTCCGAAGATGAAGGGAGGCATAGCTCATGGAAGAACAGATCTTGCTCGTCTAAAGTGGATATCAATGACCCACACTTAGAGTAAGCAGTGAAATAAATCTCAAGACACTGTAAGGAAAAACCTTTCAGTAGTGCTGTGCAAAGATGATAAATATTTCCCAGACAATGGTGAATTCTTTGTCATCAGAAGTATTCAAATATAGGCTATGATGTCTCTTCCGCGGGGAGGGGCTTCACTGGACTTGGAGGTGGCTGGATGAGATGGCCAGCAAAATCTCCCACAATGCTGACCTTTTCTGATATTTACTCATTCTCTCCTGACATCGAAAACCAGCCTCTAGAAGAAGGTCCTTGTGGCAGTTAGATGACTGAAGAGTGGTCAAGCCTGGGGGAGGACCTAGACTGGCGCTTATTCTCATCTATCTCCGTCTATATAATCTTGACACAGGACTAAGTAAGATATCTCCAGAAAGGATCCTACTGTGATGCTGTGGACATGGCTGGCACCCACATTCATGCAAGTTGAGTTTGAACTCTGGCCCCACCATCCTATAGTTCTCATCTTTATCTTTCTCAACTTTCATGCCCGAAGGTACACTACACACCAGAGATCCCAAGTGGTGCCCTCTCTGCCCATGCAGCCTTTGAAAGTCGCCTTCCTCTAGATTCTTGTAGGATTTGTCATCTCCACCAAGCACAGGATCTCCCCGTAAGTGTGCACTCTGTGAGCACAAGGACCACGCCTTGCCTTTGCTTGCCTCCCCCAAGCTCTTGATGCCTGGCACTTGGTAGGCACACCCTCCATGGGCCTGTTCGCTAACATCCCTAGTCCCCTGTTCTCAGTCCAGGGATGCTCCATGATCTAATAAATAGGACTCCCTTTACATATGTTAGGAGATGGCAATAAATCAATAAAGGTGCTCAGCAAGATAAAAAGAACATCAGGGCATCTGCTCTATCCAGGTGGTTGAAATCAACATGTTTCCTGAGGAAGTTTTGCCCAGTTACCTCAAAAGCATTTTGCTGATTTAACTGTTGGCAGGGATTTAATGATAAAAATATGTCCTGGACAAGAGTCTCTGTCAGATATTCAGCTTAACTAACAACACTGATTTTAGCCACAAGTCTAAAATGCTGGTGAAAGTGGAGAGCAGGAATGATAAGAAATGGCAAAAGAGGAAAAATTTAATGTTTTTATTCTGAACAATGTGGCACTACAGCTTAGGGCTTTCTATTCTGTGTGGAGACAGAATTCTACCTACAGACATCTTTTTGGTCCTTTTTTACTGCTGAAGCTGGGCATAGAGAAGCTTCAGAGAAAGTTCTGGTAACTGGTAGAACAAGCTTTGCAGAAGTAACTGCTTGTCATCCCCAGCTTTAAAATGATGGAGCAGGTGGAGGGGGTGGAGGACTGGAAACACCAGGAGGGATGGGGTGCCAGGTTGAGGCAGGTTAAAGATGGGACCAGACTGTTCCCTTCCATGTGGGAGTCTTCTATATCCACACCTGGGTGCAGTTTCCTGGCAGACAGGAGGGTGTTAGACTTTGGGCTTAGCCAGGTAGCTTTGCATTGGCCACTGGGATGTGACAGAGGTGACATGAGCAGAAGATGGAAATGGGATGGCATCTGGGTCCTCTGCTGTTGTTGTGAGAACATGTACCTTGGTAGCCACTGCCCTTTTAGTCTAATTCCCAGAAAGATACACAGAGAAGGCAGCGATACCAGTAGAAACTAAAACACAGTGGAGCCCCAAAGGACCCACAGATCTGCAAGCGCTTACTCTAGGCAACTCAAGACAAGCTTGACTAGGTCCGCATTCCATACAGTGCCCTAGAGTAAGTAAATGTGTGTGGTGAGATGCTGTGACTTGAGATTGTTATGCGGCATTGTGTTGAGAGCTGACTGACGCAGAAGTGAGAGCTGTGTGTGTGTGTGTGTGTGTGTGTGTGTGTGTTCATATTGATAGAAAGCCCTAGTTCCTTTCCCAGGAGGTCCAGCCAGACCCAGCGTCCAGCCAGCTGCTTCTTAGTCTCTCAAGCTTCCCTGTGGTCTTCAGCGATCCATTTCCTAGGGCAGTGTGTGGAATGCAGGCCTAGTCAGGCCTGTTTTGAGTTTCCTAGAGTAAGTGCTATGTTGCTACTTCATTGTCCCCCCAGTTTTTTCTTCTTGGCCATTGTCCTTTGTGTAGTCTTTCCCCAGAGTGACTCTGAGTCTGGCTGTGTGACTAGTGTGAGCCAGCCCCAGTGAGTGCGGGACACTTTCTCATTTCGTGTGTGCTGGGCTTGTGGCCTCCTGCTGCTTAGAGTTCATTTGCCATCTTATGAAGAAGACCAAGCGAGGCTCCCTGAGGATGAGAGTCCCCGACCGTTCCAGCAGACTCAGACATTCCACCGAGGCTGCCTCAGGTCACGTGGTTTAGTGAAGTCACCCAGGCCCAGAGAACTGCCTTGCTAAGCACTAGGAAACTGAGAACTAGTGCTGCTTTCTTGTTTTGAACCACTGCACTTTGAGAGTGGCTGGTTATACCACCGAAGTGCACTGATAGGCCTAGGCAGGAGGTAGCCTGAAAACACAGCAAGTTGTTATTCATGCATTTAGTGAAATCTTGCTGTATCTTGGATACGACGCCATGGACCAGGCTTCAGTTCCAGAGCCAAAGGACTTCTATTTTTCAAATGCAGATCATAGGGCTTTGAGTGACTCAACGCAGAGCAAGTTTCCAGAGCAGAGAACAACATGTTGTTTAGGACCCATGCAGAAGTCTCAGCATCAGGTTCCTGTGAGGCTAACTGTGAACACAGCCATCGTGAAGAAGAGCAAAGAGCCTAGAACTTGGAAGATGCCTGCTCTGGGAAACTGGCTCCTTAACTGCTCTAGTAGGGTAATGATAATGAGGACGGTGCCTAACATCTGTCCAAGCCCCTCCCATTCACTTTCTCATTCAATTCTCCTGACCCTAACAATGGGTAGACCAGATGTTTTTAGCTACATTTTGCCAAAGTGAAACAGGTAAACACACCCACCCAGGGCGACATGCCACCAAGCGGCCAAGCTGGTACTCTGCCTGACAGTAAGCCTCATCGTTATGCACCCCTCCAAAGTTCTGAAAATCCTCCAGGATCTGGTGCTCCTCACAGGCTTCTCAGTATTCCTGGACCAGCTGGGATACGGGACTCAGGGGCAACAGGGAGTGTTTCAGCGGCATGGTGAAGGAATCGGTGTCAAGCGAGGCAGTGTCACTAACACTGTGGGGAGAGGTTGTTCAGTGAGCGGAGAAAACATTCAGCCAGCAGCTAAATACACCAACCTCTTTACTACCTGCTCTTCTACCACTCACCAAGCAATTTCTTCCACCCATGCCTGCATCCTTCTACCCAAGCACTTATTCAACCAGCCAGCTGCTCACTTACCTGTTAGCCAACAATCTGTGCAGTCATCAATTAGCCAACTGTCCACTCTGCCATCCTAACGATTAGCTAACCGCACAATCTACCAATAGAGAGCCAAGCATCCGAGTGTTAAGTTGGTCACTACTGTGGTAACGCGGGGTGCCAGCCACAGGGAATGTGCAGAGCACACTGTTTCACCTGGCGTCCTTGGCTCCACATCTCTTTCTACGTTCACTCCATTACTAAGGAGTTAAAAGCAATTGCCTTAAAAATCTCTTTCCAATTTTACCTTTCTATTTATCCCCTCAACATGCAGGCCACCACAACCTTCCCTGGCTCTACAAATCTCTCCCAATTTGGTGCTTCAGGTTTTGCTTCTGCCTATGGACAGGATGATGAACTATACCCCTGCTCAGCTTTTAGCCTCCTGGTGGCTGCCTCATTGCACTGGAAACCATCCCAGGCTTCTCCCAGGCCCTTCAGACCCCCATGACCACTCAAGGGCTGGCATCTCTGGTCTCTACTCTTTCCCTGACCTCCCAACTCCACCCTTTCTGGCCTCCTTTTTGTTACTTGTACTCAGAAACGTGTCCTCATCATCTTTATGCTGTGAAATGAGCTCTCCTCATATCTCAATATGGCTACCACCATCATCATTGCCTCAGGAAGAACTTCTCCGAGCGCCTCCTCCAAGGCTGCCCACAGACACTCTTTGTGCTGACTCATGTTCTCGCTAGTATCCATCGTCTTGAAAGTCTTTGTTCACCCGTGTAGTTGTTGGTTGTGTGTCTGTACCGATAGAATAAGTGGGGCAAGAGCAAGACACTTACCTGTCACACTTGCTGCTATATTCCAATGCCTAGAACAGTGCCTCCCACCTGCACACCCTCAGGAAATTATCATTAATATTATTGATATTGTTTATGTCCACTAACAAGTTTCTCCTCACTGCCTGGTTTCTTCTGGAACATACTGGTTGGTGCTTCCTTTCTGAGTCAAGGCATGTTTCTATCTATATTATTATCCTTTATATGATGCCAAAGGGATGCCCACTCCATAACCTGTGTCCAGAGGTGTGCCTGAAGGCGGCGCTGGCTGACTCATTTGCAGCCCCGCCCAGTGGGATATGGGTGGTTAGCTGGCGCAGACTGTGCATGTGCACTGGCTCCAGCGCCGTAGAGGCTTATGGTGCCCTGTTTTCAGTCCTGTAGGTCAGTGGTGGTCACGCCCTGTGTGGGAGGCAAAATGGTCTGCACAGGACTGGACACACTGACCCTAAGGACACTGAGCTCTGTCTCCATCCGTGATGCACTGGTTTCACAGAAGACTTTCTCTGGAGGCTTTGAAATCAAAACGATCTGGGTTCATTTGGCTTGGGGCGAGGCTGGGGAAACCTCAGGAGCCCACATTTTGCTCAGTGCTGGCTGAGGCTGCTGGCTGCTCCTCTGGACCCCATGCACCTTGAGGGCATATGGCCTGGATGGTGTCTCTGTGTGAGGCTACTCACTCCTGTTTCCTGGGCCTCACCCCTGCGAAGTCTTTACCTGCCTGCAGGCTTATCCTGTGTTGTGTAGGATAGGGCACCTTGGAACAGTGTCTGAACAGGAGAATGTGGTCTCTTAAGCGACAAGAGGAGCAGTGTGGTTCCCTTTTGGAAGAGTGCGCCAGTAAACACTACATGCCATGATAAGGCGCTGCACTGTCTTCACAGTGAGAACTTTTGAGATCACTGAGCTTTTCCTTGTTGAGAAGAATGGGCAGTACCTAGTCACTCCATGGCTTGCAGGCTGTGCTAACACAGGACCAGAGGACCAAATGGCCCTGGATGCAGGGCCATGGAAGTCCTGGAACCTACTTTGGCTAACTTTGATGGTGTGCTGGTACCCGTAATCTCTTATTGTCATCCAATCTTCCCTTCAACAGTGCTGTCTTTTTAGTTCAGGTGTAGTGCCACACCCTGCTAGCCTCAGGGCTGAGGAGGCTGAAAACAGGAGGATCACTATGAGTCCAAGCTGCATAGTGGGAACCCTGTGTTCTAATCACATTCCTTTTTCATGTAGTAAAATGGGGATCAAGATAGTTGCTTGTCCTGGAATTTCTGGTATTCTTCCAGGAGACCCTGAGTTACCCTCTCTGCACACCATGCTCAGGTCAAGAGGAGACAGCTGATGCCACACAGGGTCTAGGTCCCTGGGAAGCCTATACTGTAGCAAGAGCACCCAGAAAGAGTCAGCAGCAGACCTGATTTCAGAAAGGTCCCTGAGGGTAACGGGCTGGAGAGAATTAGGAAATTATGCTTTCTGACCTGGATGCAGCTGGAGCTCATTCCTAGAGCAAGGTGGATGTAGTCTTAGAGCATCCCTGGTTGCTGAAGAGAGGTAGCTTATAAAAACCAGTGACATCCTCCCACGGGACTCTCCTAACAAGATTGCTGCTGCCCCTCCACAGCCCAACTCAAGCCCAACTGACCTGCGTCAGTGTAGTCAGCGGACAGGGGCAGAATCCAGGATTTGGCACCCTTCCAGGGCAGATAGCCTGACTCAGCATCACACTCAAGAAACCCATCTTTGGAGTCCATGTCAGCTGAAGGTCACTGCCCACCGAGGACCAGGGTGGCAGAGTATGACTGGGAAGCCACACATACCTGGCTAGAGCTCCACTCTGCTGCCTCCTTCGTGTGAGGCAATGTTTGTCAGGAGTACAACATCTGGAGGGTTAATATCTTTACCTGGTTCAACACTCCAAGGTCTACACCATGAAACTCTTCCCAGTTCTGCTTTCCAGCTGCTCTGTCTTTCCTGCTAAGAAGGTGCCTGTAAGAAGTGCCCACTCTTGGTGAGCACAGTGTGGGATGCCTATAATCTCAAACCTGGAGGCTGGATAGGAATTCAGAAATTTGAGGCTACCCTAATTCACCCTTAGAGTGAATTTAAAACCATCATGAACTATATGATGACAGCTTATCTCTAAAGACAAATAAAAACAGCAACAAAAAGAAATGACTGTTCTTCTAGTTGCCATATATATATATATATATATATATATATATATATATATATCTCCATGTATTATTTTCTCCATTTTTATGATGGTAAATTAGATCCATTATAATTTTTTAAAACTTGAGAATAGGAATATTTCCTTTTTTTTTTTTGTCTTTTTGAGACAGGGTCTCGTTATGTAGTTCAGCCTGGCCTTGAGCTCACTTTTGTAGCCCAGGCTGGTCTCGAACTTGTACTGATCCTCCTGCCTCAGCCTCCTGAGTGCTGGGATTACAGGCATGCACCACTACACCAGGCTCATATTTCCATTCTTGTTCAGAGAGATCTGACGTCTTTGTTCGGTTACAACTTTCCAGTGTTTTGCCTTACGGCAGATCATCATGCATGCATTTAATAAGGCCTCTACAGAGGGATATTGGAGTCGCTTGAGTAGAAGACTTGAAACATAGCCTGCAAAGGATCTCCCCATTGGCCTCATCCATGGTGAAGGCTTCTCTCCTGGTAGGTGACCTGTCATCACCGAAGGCTGGCCACAGCCCTGAGGGAACCATTAAGATAAATGGTACTATGACCAGCTCTGGGAACAATGTCCCCCTTAGGGAAGGACCTATGAGACTGTACCAGTAGCTGAAGACTCAGAGTTTGAAGGCAAAAAGGAATGGTCTGCCTTTATTTCCCAGCTGGGGAAGATGCAGAATAGTGAGTTGTGAGTTCTTGGGCTGGAAGCTGGTGGCCTGCCGCCTGTCCAGGCTAGCTATTCTTGCAAGCCTGTTCCTCTGCAGTCCTGAGGCCCAGTGTGCTTTGGAGGGGAATGAGCAGCAGTGCCCCAAAGGTCTGATCAAGAGGACAAAGGCAAAATCTCTTAGAGTTTAAGTTTCCTCTTTACTAAGTGAGGACTGGGTGTGGAATTCTCCCAGTCCTCCACCCAGAGTTTCAGTGCACAGTGGACTTTATTTATCTGGATGCTAAATTCATAAATTCATTGTCAGCATTGCCATCCTTATGATTGGCTCAAGGGGTAGGGCACTTGGGCAGAGAAGGGGACTTGTCAGAAAGGCATATGAAGCACAGGACAAGGCTGAGTGTATTTTGGCTCAAGAGTGAGCATAGTGTGTGAGAGAAAGGTATACGGAGGTGGCCCCATGATACTCGTGAGGCGCCAAGGACATTGTGACAACAAGCTGATAAGCTGCTGGGAACAGACATTCTGCCTTTGTCCTTGACATGGAGTTCTGAGATTTTCAGCATCTTTGGACTCACACAGGTCTCGTTTTTAAATGCTGGCATAGTCATTTAGCGGTTGCATGGCCTTGGGTAGGTGACATTCTTTAAGGTCTCAGTTTCTTCATCGGCACAGTGGGGATGTTGATGTGCACATCGCAGGTTTCATAAGCATTAAAAGGAGGGCGGTGGTGAGTGCCAGCACAGAAGGACGTTTAGGACATGCATGCGTTTTCCATCTAACTCTGCTTACAAAGACAAAATGCAGTTCAATTCTTTCTCCCTTTTTCTCTTCTTTCCTTCTCTGCAAACATACCACACACATTTTACTCAAATACTTTATAATTATGAAGCTACTAAATTGGGCAAAAATATCATGAAAACCTGTCATTTCTGTGAGTTGAGCACAGGCCTACATGTGTGACAAGGGGCTGGATGGAGATGAGTTTCGCTTTACTAATTCAACCATGGGCACTCACTGTAACAATTACCTCTGTCTCCTTTTTGTGTCTCAGATGACTTATTTTAAGGCTTGCTATAAAAGAAAGACACTGCTTAATTGTCTTGCTATAAAATATGTAAAGTATTTCACTATTGGGGCTCATTAGCTAAAGCAGAGCTGCTGTTTAGTAATCCATAAGGTGATACTTGTTAATGAACACTACAAATGATTCTCCTAACTACCTAAAGAATAATAATAGATATGTCAGCTTGAACAAACAAGTCCCTAGTCCCCAGAGGGCGTGGAGATGCTGGATCATAATTAGAGGGGCAGAACAGGCCTTTATATTTTTGTGGCCATGGCTGTCTCTATCTGATTTTTGGCAGAATTGCAGAGTGGGGTGCTGCTTCTGTACATGTCCATGTGTGGGGAAGGCTTTTTATCCACTGGGAGTGACCACGGGCTATTTCCAAGAGTCCAAGTTCTATCCCTGTATACAGGGCAGTCAAGATTCTATTGAGAGGCCTTTTGGGCAGAGTAATAGTTTTGGTGGCTCTTGCAGTCCCTGGAGGCCAGAGCTGATGCTCATTATTGTTATCCAATCCACGATTCTGAAATAAAGCAGAGGTGGATGTGGGGGATGGGAAAGGGGCTAATTTGAGATACTGGTGTATCAAAAGCCACTTGATTCTTAGAAAACAGTGTGGCACTTTCTCAAAAAATTACACAGAGGGGCTGGGAAAATAGCTCAGCAGAATAAGTGCTTGCCTGGCAAGTGCAAGGGCCTGAGTTCAATCTGCAGTTCTGAAAAAAGATATAAAAATTACACAGAAATATCATATAATATAGTAGTTATTTTCCAGGTGTATGTATATCCAGAAGGGTTGAAAGCAGGGACCTGAACACATTTTTGTACACTCAGGCTTAGTCTTTCTCCCAGTAGCAGAAAGGTGAAAATAACCCAAATGTACATCCAAAGATGAATGGGTAAACTAAATATGATGTGGACATATGTTATGGTTTGTGTCTAGTTGTCCCTCCAAAACCTCATGTAAGTCATATAGTAGATGCTGCTGCAGGAGCAGCGCATGGCTTGAGGGACAGGGCCAAAGGACCAGGGGTGGGGCTCAAGGGGCAGGACCAGAAAGATACAAACCATTAAACCGAAAGCATGCACCTCCTTACCCCTCCAAGAGAGGCCGTGGCCTTTCTTGGAAGTATGAGAAGATTATTCTGGACATGGCAGCACAGTGTCTCAAGATCTTGCTATGTAATTCAGGCGGCTTCAAACTATGAAACTTCCAATAACTGTGAGCTAAATAAGCTTTCCTTCCCTAAGCTTGTCCCAGCAATAAGAGAAGAGTAACTCATGCAAACTTTGGTAGTGAAGGAGTAAGGTTGTCGCTGTGGCTAAACCTGATCATGTGGATTGCCAGCTTTTGGGAATGGCTTACGGGAAAAGATAGGAAAGGTCTGGAGGTGTTGCCTGCAAGAGAAGTGCTGGAAGAGCTTCAGCCTTTCTGTAGGGGAGATTATGGTCAGAGCTCAGATGAGAAGACTGATAGGAATCCTGCTTGTAAAGACCAAGCTGGGGAGGTTTCTTCTGGGAAGAAGGACTGCATTGGTTGTTGGACTCTATGTAATTTGTGTTTTGGCTTGGCAGAAAGTTTGTCTGAATTTTGCATGTGTCCAGAGACTTTGTCTGAGACTGAGATTAAACATGGAGGGCTGATTAATCTTTCAAAGGAAATCTCAAAGGAGTCAAATATTGAGGCAGTGGTATGGTCATTGTTGAGGGCTCTTAGTCAGATTTATGTTGCGAATGAAGAGAAAAGAGCCCAGAAATATGATTTAAAATGTGAGTTTGGCCAGAAAGAAAATGCCAGGAAGGCTGTGGACTGTAAAGATATAAATGAGATCTCGATTGCCCAGGAGGAACAGAATAGCAGCAAAGATGTCCTGAGAGCATCACAGGTTCTTGCCCTTTGCAACCTCAGAATCACAAGGGTGAGAGAAAGCCTCAGAGCGCCATGCTCCAGAATGGAGGTGGCGGCCACACCAGGTTCCAGAATGGAAGCTGGGGCCACACCAGATTACAGCATGGCACCATCATAGAGAGTTCGTTTTTCAGAATCAGGGTCAGAGTGCTCAGAAATCCAGGCACTCCACCTCTACAGCTAAGAGAGAAGGAAGCCTGGCTACTGCTCCAGCTGGCAGCAGCCCTTGGCACCACCCATGTGGTGTTGGTTTTAGGTGCATGACAAATGCAGGAGTTGTGAGGTTAAGAAGTCTTCCACCTCAATTTCAAGAGAAGGCATGGGGGGGGGGTCAGGCATGTGCCCCTGAGAGTACAGTGTGTAAAGCTGTGAGTGAGAAGCTTACTCCTTGGAAACCTTAGAAGTTTGGAAAAGCTAGGAACATGGATAATCTAAGGAAATTGCAAGGAGGAAGCAAAGGCAGCCTAAGAGAGAAGCTATGGAAACTATCACCAAGAGTGCCATAAGATGGAGCCACATGGAACTCACGATTTGCCACAGATTGTTTTGAATGTTCCACATGGAACTATAGGACTTAATGTTTGCCCTGCTGGACTTTAGACTGGTTTTGGCTCCAATGGTTTTATTTATTTATTTATTTATTTATTTTTCTTGTTTCAGAACCCCCGTTTGTTTATTCACTCATTTTTTCCTCATGGCCTGCTCAGCCCGCTCCGAGGGCAGGGCTGGCGCAGCATATAGTGCCGGGTATCGAACCGCGGTCCCTGAAGCCGCCCAAGCTTTCCCAAGCAGGCGTATTAGACCACTGAGCCATCCCGCCGGGCCCTTGGCTCCAATGGTTTGTATCCTTCTCTGTATACCTTTTGGAATGGCAAGGTTTATCTTGTACCTTTGAATGTTGGATATATTTAACTTATGTACAGGAGCTCACAGCTGAGAGTTTGCCTTGGATTTGGAGGAGACTTGGGACTTGGGCTTTTCAGGAATGCTAAAGCTTTTCCAGTTCTTAAGAGATGAACTAAATGCCTTTTGAACAAAGGAATGTGCATGAGGCTTTGGGGTCCAGGGAGTGGAATGTTATAGTTTGTGTCTAGTTGTCCCTCCAAAGCTTCGTGTAAGTCATATAGCGGATACCACTGGAGAAGCAGCGTGTGGCTTGAGTACCGCAGGGCCAGGGGACCACAGCAAGGCTTAAGGGGCAGGTCCAGAGAGGTACAAATCATTAAACTGACAACATGCTTCTCCCTGCCCACCTCCAGGCCGTGGCCTCTCTTGGAGGTATGGAACAGATCATCCTGGACACAGTGGTGCAGTGTCTCAAGGTTTTTTATTTTTTAAAATTTTATTTTAAAGAGTAAAAATAGCAGAAACAAAGATAGAAAAATAGTAACAAGGAAGGATACATATAGTACAGAATTTCAAAACAAGAAGAAAAATTTAACAATGGTTGCATTACATATTTTCATCATTAAATCTGTTTCGATTAATAGATATAGGTATGTAAGACTGGTCAAACAGTTAAACATTAACACTTTCAATAGCTGGATTGAATGGGATTTCCAGTTCTAGTTTTTTGAGGAGTCTCCACACTGCTTTCCATAATGGTTGCACCAGTCTGCATTCCCATCCGCAATGGAGAAGTGTTCCTTTTCCACCACAGCGTCTCCAACATTTGTCGCTGGTTGATTTCTTTATTATAGCCATTCTTTCTGGGGTGAGGTGTTATCTAAGTGTTGTTTTGATTTGCATTTCACAAATGGCTAGTGATGTGGAGAATTTCTTCATGTATTTATAGGTTTTTTCTCTGAGAAGCGTGTGTTCATCTCTGATTTCCATTTCTGGCCTGGATCTTTAAATTTTGGGACCTTAATGGTTTTTAGTTCTTTATAAATTCTAGGGAGAAGACCTTTGAATACATAGTAGTTAAAATCTTTTCAAAATTTGTGGGTTGTCTTTTCACTCTGTTCGTAATTTCTTTTGACATGAAAAAACTTCTCAGCCAGAGGAGGCCCCAGTTGTTGTTTGTTTGTTTTTTGCGGGACTGGAGTTCGAACTCACGACCTTGTACTTATCTCACAGAAAAGACCTAGAATAGCAAAGACAATCCTGGGCAAAAGCCTTTTCTGCATCAGTTGAGATGATTAGTAGTTTTTGGCTCTATTGATATAGTGTATTACGTTTATATATTTGCATATATTAAACCATCCTTGCATATCTGGGATGAATCCTATCTGGTTATGGGGTATAATCCTCTTTATGATTTGCTGTATTCTATTGGCAAGGATTTTACTGATGATTTTTACATCTATGTTCATGAGAGAAATTGGCCTGTAGTTCTCTTTATTAGTTGCATCTCTCTCTGGTTTTTGTATCAGTGTAATATTTGCCTCTAGGAATGATTTTGGGAGGATTGTTTCCTTTTCAATTTCACTGAACAGTTTGAGGAGTATTGGGATTATGTCTTCTGTAAATTTCTTGTAAAATTCAGCTGTGAATCCATCAGGACCTGGACTTTTCTTTGTTGGTAGACTTTTTATTACATTTTGTATTTCATTGACTGCGTATCTTCTTGATTCAGTTTTAGTAGTTTGTACCTTTCTAGGTCTGGCGTTGTACCTTTTTAGGAATCTGTCCATTTCATTTTTGTCTTCAATTCTGTGACAGTAAAGATTCTCAAAGTAGCTATTAATGATCCTCTGAATCTGCGCTGGATCTGTAGTAACTTCACCCTTTTTATTCCTTATTGCGTGAATTTGACTCCTTTCTTTCCTCTTTTTGATGAGGTTAGCTAGGGGCTTATCAATTTTATTTAATCTTTCAAAGAACCAGTTATTTGATGTATTCATTCTTTGTATTATTTTCTTTGTCTTGATTGAGTTAATTTCTGCTCTAATCTTTATGATTTCCTCCTGTCTTTGGGCTTTGGGTTTCATTTGTTGTTCCTTTTCTAGTCGTTTTAGGTGCTGCATGAGAGTATTTATTTGTTCCTGTTCTGTTTTCTTAATGTGTGAGTTCAGGCCTATAAATTTCCCTCTAAGAACTGCTTTCCTTGCATCCCATAAATTCCAGCAGGTTGTGTTTGAATTTTCATTAAAGTATAAGTATTGCTTAATTTCTTGTTTAATTTCATCTGTAACCCTCTGGTTGCTGAGAAATGTGCTGTTTAATTTCTATGTATTTCTGGGGTTCTTGTGATTTTTTTTTTTTGTTACTTATTTCCAGTTTCATTGCACTATGGTCAGATAATATACATGGTATAATTTCTGTTTTCTTGTGTATACTTAAGCATGACCTATGCACTAGTATGTGGTCAGTTTTGGAAAATGTCCCATGTGCAGTTGAAAAAAATGTGTATTCTGAAGTGGTTGGGTAGAACACTGTGTATGTTCACTAAGTCCAGTTGTTCAAAGGTCTGTTTCAGTTCTCCTACTTCTTTGCTAATTTTTTGTCTGCCTGACCTATCTTTTTGGGATAAAGGGGTGTTAAGGTCTCCTGTTAAGATTATGGAATTGGATAGTAGATTTTTTGTGTCCATTAAGATTTGTCTTATATAACATGGTGCTCCTGTGTTGGGTGCATCCATATTTATGAGTGTTATCTTTTCATCTTCAATTTTCCCCCTGACCAGTATGTAGTGACCTTCTTTATTTCATTTGACCATTCTTGGTTTGAAGTTTAGACTGTTGGCAAATGGGATTGCTACCCCTGCTTTTTTTTTTTTTTTTTTTTTTTTGAGGTGCTGGGGCATGTAGTATTGCTTTCTGTCCCTTAGCTTTTAGCCTTTGAGTTTCTTTATGAGCTAAATGTGTATCGTGTATACAGCATATTGTTGTATTTTGCTTCCTTATCCACTCTGCCAGCCCATTTGTTTTAGTTGGAGAGTTGAGTCTGTTTACATAGATGGTTATAATTGAAATGTATTTACTTATGATTGACATGTCTTTTATCTACTACTGTTTACTCCTTTTTCTCCTGTTTAATTGGTTGACCTATTTGGTGTGTTCTTTCTGGTCTCATTTGTAGAGATCAGGTCATTTTGGTCTCCCTCTAAAGTATTTTTTAGCAGTCTGTGTAGAGTTGGCTTTGATACCATGAAATTCTTTAGTTGCTCCTTATCATGGAAGTATTTCACTTTTCCCTCGCACTGGAAAGGGATTTTCACGGGATATAGCAGTCTGGGCTTGAATTTGGTTACAGGTTCTGAGCCCACCTATAACAAATACAGGAGACATTATCATAGAAGAAAATGAGAATCATGCAGCCGAGATCTCTGAAATAGTAGCATCTGAAGTAAACAAACAAATGCAGAAACGTATAGAGGAACACATATTGGAGACATCCTCTAAAGTTAAAAGAAATCTTTAGATTACTAGAGCTGGAATTTGTTTTCATGGAGGACTTGAAGCACTCTGCTCCATGCTCTTCTTGACTTCATGGTTTGTGAAGAGAAATCTGCCCTTATTCTGATGGGTTTTCCTTTAAATGTGATCTGTTTCTTTTTTCCAGTGGCTTTTAGTATATTATTTTTCTGTTGGATTTCTGGGATCTTGATTATTATATGTCTGGGTGTGCTTTTAGTTGTGTTGATGTTATTTGGAGTTCTGTATGCTTCAGTTACCTAAATTGTCTATTGTTTTCTCATATTTGGGAAGTTTTCTGCTACTACTTCTGCCCATATTCTTTTTATATCATTTGTATTTATTCCTTCATTCTCACTGATTCCTATTGATTTCACATTGTTGAATTACTTGCAGCTGTTGAATTACTTTTTCCTGTATCCTGGTTGTTTTTATGAGATCCTTTCTTATCTTTTCACTAGCTGTGACTGTGTCTTCAAGATCTCAAATCCTATCTTCACTTTCGTTCAGTGTTGCAACCTTGTGATTGAGATTTTATTTTCCTGTATATCTCTTAGAACCTGTTTCATGTGATCTATTTCTTTCCTATATTTCTCATTTAAGGATTCCATATCTCCTCTAATTTTTTATCAGTGTCTTTTTTAGATGCATTTATTAAATCTTTCATTATAGGCATCTTTTCTTTTTCTACTTCAGAGGTTGTTTCTGATCTCATTTCCTCTCTACTTTTCTGCAGTTGTTCTTTTACTTCAGACACTATTAATTTAGAGATGACTTTTTTTTACTTCAGAGGTTATTTTTGATCAGATTCCATCTATGGTTTTAGGAAGCTCTTTTTTTTTTTTTTTCTTTTTTTTACTTCAGGCTTCAGTAACTCAAATATTTCTTTTTTAACTTTAGAGGTTGTCTCCAATCCGAGTTCCTCTGTATGTCTCTGCCTTTGTTTGTTTACTTCAGATGCTACTATCTCAGAGATTTCGGCTGCATAATTCCCACTTTCTTCTATGGTAGCGTCTCCCGTATTTGTTATAGGCAGACTCGGGACCTGTGACTGCATTTTCCTCCTTGTCTTTATAATTCTGTATAGCAGTGGCCTTTGGTGCAGAACTGCATGCCCGCCATTGGGTGTTCAGTCCGGGCCACTGGGTTGGCTGAGCTGCTTGCAGGCCAGGGGAGGGGGTCTCACTCACGCAGCAGGCCTGGCTGCTGGATAGGCTGTGCTTCGGGTGGGTTGGGGGAGGTCTCACTTATGCGGTGGACTTGGCTGCTGGGTCATCTGCACTTCCGGTGGGCTGGGGGAGGAGGTCTCCTCAAGGTCTTGCTATGTAATTCAAGCTGCTTTATTTATTTTTATTTTTATTTTTATTTTTATTTTTTTGTTTTTTTTTCAAGCTGCTTTAAACTATGAAACTTTCAATAACTGTGAACTTTATTTAAAACTTTTCCTTCCCTAAGCTTGTGTGTCAGGTATTTGTCCTAGCAATGAGAGAAAAGTGACTCATACGACATTGTGAAAATACTACGCAGCCTTAAAAAGAAATAAAGTTCTGATGCATGCTATAATATGGATGAAGCTCATACTATGTGAAATAAGCCAGACCAAAGGAACAAATACTGTCAGAGCATATTGACATGATGTACTAGAGCAGTCCAGTTTCTAGAGACAGAGAATGGAATAGGAGCTACTAGGTCCAACGGGAACTAGGGGGAAGGAGGGAAGATTATGTAAAGGGTGTAAGATTTTGGTTTAGGGTGTTAAAAAAAAAAAAAACTTCTGGAGATGGATGATGGTCATAGTTGCACAACAGTGTAAATGTACTCAAGACCGTTTAGCTGTATGTCAGGCTGGGGAGATAGCTTGGCGGTCTGAGTGCCTGCCTGGCAAGCGCAAGGACCCCAGTTTGATCCCTGGTACTATAGGTGTGGTGGCATACATCTGTAATTGTAGCACTGGGGAGGCTGAGACAGGAGGATGCCTGTGAGTCTGAACTGTGTGGTGAGACCCTGTACCAAATAAATAAATAAAATATCAAAATATTACTTAAAAAAAAAGTAGTTCACACGGCAAAGTGAATCTTATTTATATTTTATTATGATAACAAACCAGGCCTAATTTAGGCCAAGCTGGTGCCCTGTGGTCGGATGCAAACAGGAGCAAATCCCACACAATGCCCTGACCTGACACAAATAAGGGACAAGGGATGGGCTCCCGGTAGGCGCTGAACGGGCCAGAGCATGACAGCTGGCAGTGGGATGGCAGAACATTTTCTCTGGCGCACTGGTGCAGTCTTGGGTTGCTGGTATAGGTGCTGCCTCAGCTTTTGTTGTAACTGTGTCTCTGGGCTCCTGGACCATGTTGTGGCGTCCTCAGTCAGAGGCACCCCTTCCCTTAGTACTCATATAGGATACCAGTGAGAGCCCTAGAGGCCCCGACAAATGAATTATCTCCATATCGTAGGCTGGGCTCGTGCAGGGGTTCGAGGTGCTTGAGGTTAAGGGTGAGTGGGAGGCATCCTGGATTTCTGCCCAGCCTTGGGAGCTGGGCCAAGACAGAACCAGCTCTCTGGTGTTTTTGAAGTTTCCAGATGAAAATAATTAAAAGCAAGGACTCAGGAGATAGATGTTGTTCAAGTCAGGATTCTTCCCCCTGTACTATTGATTCTGTGTATTAAACTTTCCAAAACATCTGCTTCCTCATTTAAAATCATGGGGCTGGCCTCAGAAGAATGAAATGAAATAATGTCAATAAAATGCTTAGCATTTGTCTGAAATATGGCAAATGCTTGGTAAATATCAGTAGTCACTGTAATTAACAATGGGTGTCACTAATGGTGGAAGAAAGCACTTCTACTGCCTACTCTAATATCTATCTTAATTTCTGAGCTTAGGCAATATAGAGGTCTATGAATTCATTTTCTTACTGTAAATAAATGAATGCATAAATAAATAAAGGGGGAGCTTTTCATTACAGTAACTTCCAATAGTTGATGAATAAGGAAGGATGAAATCAAAAATTACTATTTGCCATCCACTGCAGCATAACTGTTTCAGGCAAGCATCATTAATTGATGCTAAAGTTACTGGTTGAAGTCATTATGAAAAATAGGATATTGACATAGCTTCAAAGTCTCAGCCCAGAAGTTACTAATCCATAGCAGGGAAAAAATAGTACCTGGACAGGACAGAAACCAAATGGAGGCCTCAAGAACCAAGATAAAGTTAACGTCACCAGCAATGGGGACAAATGGGAATCGCACGACACTAGTGTGACCCTGGGAGAAATCATTGCTTCCTAGTCCTCATCTGCCAAAATGCACAGCCTACTGATGGATGAAAGCATTAGGTATACTGAGCTGAGAGACATTCTATAAAACAACCCCTCTTGCTCTTCAAAATAATCAGGGCCATGAAAGACCAGGAGAAACTGAAGAAGGTTCGAGACTCAGGGAGACTAAGGGGATATGACAGGGAAACGGAGCATGTCATCCTGGATCGGTTTCTGGGCCAGGAGAAGAACAGTAGGGGGACAGTTGGTGAAATCTGAGTAAGGTTAGATGATGCTTTTTATCAAGGTCAATTTCCTGATGTGGATAATTGCACTGTGGTTATATGTGAGGTGCCCTTGTTTTCAGGAAATATGTTTTGAAAGAGAGATAAAAGGGCACATTATAGCTCCACTTTCTTCTCAATTTTCAGAAAAAAATGACATTTTATGCACATGTGTTTGTGTATATGAGAGTGAATTTAAGGGAAGAGTGACAAAGCAAACTAATATGCTCGTGCTTGGAGAAGCTTCAATATGGAAGACTAGATGGAAGGCTTTTCACCTTATTCATAGGTTTTTATATATCACCCCCTCAAAACAAGTTTAAAATTATGACATTATTCTGCCATATAATTTCTTCTACCATTTGTTTTATGTATTTCTTGAGGCCACTGCAGGCATCTGGGAGGTAGGAACTGACAATTTTCTTAATTTTACAAACGGGAGAACAGAGGCTCAGGAGGATTAAATACACTTCCCAAACCCCAGGTCCTGTAAGTGGCAGAGTTGTGGTTTCATTGCAGACCGTTACCCCCAGCTCCTGTGTGCTCAACTAGTTCATAACAAATCTTTATTGAGTGTCTATTAGGTGCTAAGTACTTTTCACATAAGGCTTTAGTTAACCCTTACTGTAACCCTTTGAAACAGTTATTGTTATCCTTGTTTTATGGAAGAGGACACAGTTGCTCACAAAGGATAAAAGATGAGCCAGTATCCTATAACTAGGAAACGATAGACCCAGGATTTCCTCCCAAGGCCCAAGTGCTTCCAGCCAAGATCCTTACAGGGTACCATAAATGGAATATGGAGACCCTCATCTAGGCTGAGCTGATGGGGTAAGGCCTTCTTGCTTGGGAAACAAGTAATTCTCTATCCCAATTACAGGCTTGATCTTTCAAAGTAGGGGAACAAAGTGCTATATACACTACAGTGGGCTGTCACCTGATAGAAAGCCACACTGTCATTGTAGTTGGAAAATCTGGAGACTCTTGTGGGAAATCCTACGGAGTGTCATCTACATGATGATCTGATTATCTTCACTGGGATCCGCACAACTTGTGTTTGACTTTCAGCCCACCCCTAGTGGGAGTGAGCTGTGGAGGGGAACCTATTTCCCCAGGAGCATTTCTCACTCATGGACTTGGACCAAGGCTTGTCTCTGGAGTCTGAGGCTTTATCCATAGCCCTCAGTCTCTTCTTTCAGAGTGGAATGCCTGTAGACAGCTTGTGCTCACAATTTTTTTTTAAAGAATTTTTTATTTTATTTTGTTTCAGAACTTTTGTTTGTTTGTTTATTTATTTATTTTTATGGCCGGCTCAGCCTGCCCTGAGGGCAGGGCTGGCGCAGCATGTGGTGCCTGGGATTGAACCGAGGTCCCTGAAGCCTCCCAAGTCCTCCTAAGCAGGCGCTTTAGACCACTGAGCCATCCTGCCGGGCCCCTGTGTTCACAATTTTGACAAGGCAGCTAGCTCATGCTTGAGGTCGGAAGCTATTTAGAGGAAGACAATGACTCATAATGGGGGAATTAGAGGGGACACACATGATATGATCTGTTTCTAGCACAAAATCCAAATGGCCACCATGGTGTGAAAGAAACATGATCCTGAGAGAAAAAGCCCAAGGGAGGACAGTTAACTACTTTAAGCAAGCTATAGATGTGATTTGGATATTTCTTTAAATTGAAAGTATCTATATGTTATTAGATGTGGGTCTTGGATACATTAGCTTCCAGGACAGGATCTGAGACTGTTGGCACTGGTTGGAGCCTGAAGAGGAAGTGGCTCAGTGCCCAGAGGCCAAGGAATTGAGGCTGGAGAAGCCCCCACTACCAATTCTTCCATCGTGTTTTTTCAGCTCTGGAGAAACACCCAAGGCCTTGCACTGAATTACATTCCAATCTCTTTTAACATTTTTTATTTTGAGATAGTGACTTGGTAAGTTTCCCAGGCTTAACTCGAGCTTGAGAGCCTCCTGCCTCAGTTTCCTGAGTAGCTGAGGTTACAGTTGTGCACTCCCATAGCTTCCAGTGCCCTTGGCATTCCCACTGGGGCTGTCATCCCTGCCTCTCATATCTCTGCCAGCCAAGGCCAGTGATATTTAGGCACCCTTGATTTCTAACCCACAGTAAAAACCACATTTCAGTGTCACATTTATAGACACACTATTCATCAGCACTGTCAAAAACACCCACCCCCACACACCCACGTAGTCACATACTGCGTTTGTCAGCTTTCTTATCTCTGCTGCACAGTACCAGATGCCTAAAATTTGAGGGGGGAGAGGTTTAATTTGACTTATGGCTTCAGGGAGTTAAGTCTGTGGCCAGTTGTTTCCAAGATGTAAAACATCAAGGCAGAAGGCAGTGACTGGGAAACAGAAGAGATACATAGCACCTGAGAGGAGAGGGTGAGGGACCACATACAGTGGACAAGGCCATACCTCCATGAGGCACCCAGACGCACCCCAAAATGTGCTTTACTAATCTAGTAGACATTTCTTAATCCAAATCAATCAATCTATCATAAAATCAGTCATACATATATACACATACTCATACAACACGCACACAAACACATGTACACACTGAATAGCAGTGTGTCTCGGAGGGAAGTAGACTTCCTAGAAATGGTTCATATAGAGAGCTTCCACAGAGGGGGAGACACAGTGGGAAGCCGTTACCTTAGGGCTGAAGGGACGAGATGAGGGAGAGCACTCTGAGCTACAGTGAGAGCTGCAGCCTCGACGCAGTGGGAGTGTGTGTCCGCAGACAGAGCTGTGGTCCTGGAAGAACAGAGGCTGAGACAGAGAAGAAGCAGCCATCTGTTTTTAAGCAGAGGCACTGTTGGGCCAAGCCTGAACAGTGAAAGAGCCAACAGGGAGGCAGAGGGGCCAATCACATGGCCTGTGGTGGCCCAGGGAGGGCTGGAAAGGGCAGAGAGGGCTCTGTGCCCAACATAGCTATTTGCCCGTGTGCACATGGCATGGCATGAAGAGGACACCCATATGAGGCCTGGACGAAGATGATACCTGTTGCTTCTGGGGACACAGCTCCGTACTACAGCGTAGAGGCTGGATCCCGGAGCTGGGCTGGAGCTGGAAGATCAATGTTCCTCCCCTCCCCATGGCGCTACCTAAATGTGCAAAACCAAAATAGAATTTCCCAAAGCAAGACTTCCCTTTGCTACCTGCCTTGATCTAGTTTGATTTCATGCCATTCCACTCTAATTCAGAACTGTGGATCTGCACCTAACTAATGTGGTCGCGGAAGCTTCAGACACTGCTCTGGGAAAGAGGATATGGCTTTTCTAGAGCCCCCAAACCAGACCAGGTTTGCTTTCATGGTACCGGGTAGACTTTAGCTCCGTGTCGCTTGCCCTGTAGGTGTAGACTTCTCAGGGGGACCCCAGGCTGCCTGAATGGCTGGGAGCCTACGGAGCACTTGCATTACAGTGTCTTTGGTGTTAGAGGGCTTGGGTTCAAATCTTGGCTCCATCATGCATTACACTGGCGAGGTGACCCAAACTTGTGCACTCTGTTTCCTTATCTGTAAAGCGGAGTCACTACCTCCGTTTGAGATGAGGTTAGTGACACATAGGACACCTGTATAGGCTTTAAAAAGGCATCACAGTGGTTGTTATGAAATTTCCTCCCCTGGGGATAGCAGGAGGAAGATGCTTCTCACTTAGGTGTTGACAACTCGCGAGTTGCCTGATCTTATGGAGAGCTGTGCATTTCTGCTTCTCAGAATGGGTGAGTCCCTGCAGGCACTAGCTACCTGCATGGACCTCCTGTGGGCCCAGCATCTAGACTAGAAAGCCCAAATTCTCAGCATTTTCCCCCGTACTTTGCTTTTATGAGGGAGAGACTCACACAGATAAAAGAACCGAGAGCATGAACCTGCGTAAGAGAGCAAGATCCTGGGCAGATGCCGCGCAAGCGCAGAGCCCCCCTGCACTGCATCATCATAAAGGTCCCAGCAAAGCGCACCCGGCGGTGCTGGTGGGGCATGGTTCCATCACAGCCCCTCTCACCAGCATCCAGTACCGTGCTGGGGCAGTCAGGGTGGCAGCTGCAACAGTCAGTGGCTGTGTCCTTACCAGCAGGTGACTATCACTCTGTGCCCACGCTCTGCTCAGCCGTTTCACTCTGCAGATCTCACTTTAGCACGGCTTGCCCTGCTAGCCTTCTGCCCCCATCCCACCATCCAGGTTCTCCTGGCCCTGTAACATACTCCTCTTAGGGACCACCTCTCACATTTATAGGAATTCTTTTAGTTTTGGTACCCAGGGAGGCGATGGCTCTGCGGGGCCTGGGCCTTCCTGACTCATCTTCCTCACCCTGAACCCTGTGTCCTAAGTGCTGAGTGCGTGCTTGTGGAATGAACACGGTGACAGTCACTCAGGGAGAGTTTTCCAGCTTCCTGCCACATCCCCCATTGGTCGTGTGCTGTTCTGAACCTGTAGAGTAGGCTATGTAGTTAAATTAAAACCAAATGCAAATCCAGATCAGAATCCTCCCACACAAACTTGTTGCATTGTGTAAGGAAGCTCTCAGTCAGAATCGCTTCTGCGCATGAAGAAATCAGGCCTCATTTCCCCTTCCAGTTCCCAGCGTACCATGGTGAAGCTGCGTGGATTCTTCTCCCACACTGACTTCCAGGCCACCGGAATTCACTGGCTCACTCCCTTCTTCATAAAAACAGCTTTGTTCTGATTATCAAAGCTTATCATAAGGAATCAAACAATATGGAGGAAAACGAAAGGAAGAAAGTTAAAACTATCCGCATGCTTGCTCCTGGGAGAGAACCCTTACTATCCAAGATCAAGTGTTCTCCCAGAGCTTTCCTGGTGTCTGTAAACACCTCTCCATCCACACTGAGACGTGCAGCTTATCACCAAGTCTACAATGCCTTGTGGTGCGATTTGGACAATTATGGTCATACTAATGGACATGTTTCCACATGGATTAATTTAATCCTGAGTTATATCATAATTTATAAAGGCTTCTTCACGTTCTTATAATATGTTTTGCAGTACAGACCTCATTATTGGGCATGCTGTTATTTTCATTCCCTTTTTGCTTGAAATCAATATGAGTTGGACATAATTAAGATAAGGGCAACATGGTACACCAAGAATGACTGCACAAGCTACGGGCCCCCTCTCATGATCAAGAGGACCATCTAGCATAGAACAAAGCACAAGCAGTGGGGATGAATGAGCCCAGAGCTCTGTAGAAGGTTTCCGAAGCATCAGAGGAAGCAGTGGCCAGCTCAGCTGGTTTCCGTGGAGCCCTTGGTGGGGGGCAGGACTGACAGGAAGGTTCTTGGTCTCCAGCAGGAGCACAGCTTGCACACGGGAGGAATTCAGGAACGTCTAGCAAAGCAAGATCACTCGGCACTCTGTGCCTGCTCCGTAACCACCCAATCTGAATACTATTCCTGGCATTTCAGCCCGACTCCACTTCACCCCCACTGTCTTCCCAGAACCCCCTTTTATTGTGGCTCATGCCAAAGGCTGCCATGTGGCTGAATTGGCACAGAGCCCCTGGGGATGTGGTCATCTTGTCAGCTTCCCTGCCCCCACCTGCTCCCCGCTGAACCCCACTGGGACTTGCAGGCCTACCACCAGCTGTGTTTTTTTGAACAAATGCCTGGGAGACTTCCAAGCCTCTGGGAGGAGACCACTGTTCAACCACCTTAGAATATAGATCATTAAAATTGTGTACATGATGACGGGTCACTTGGGAGCCTAAAGATGCTACTATAATTTGGATTTGAACTCTAAAGTGGATTGTGCAGGATATAGAAAGTGTAGGGAAGATTAGTACAGCTTCACATTTTAATTGTTTTTTTTTTTTTAACTTAAGAAAAGTATATTCTGTAAATATGGAGCTTGCTGGTTAGGATGAATAGTACGGTTCTTTCCTGCTGGGATTACCAAAGCATGGGAAAGACAGGCAACGAAACATCTGCCAGTGAGGGTTCCAAAGGCAGATGTGTCGGAAGCCACAGAAAGAAAATCTGATTGAGCCCCACATTTTCTATTTCTTTTTCTGGAAAGTTCTTTGTCATATTTTAAAGTCGGTGGCACATTTATTCATTGGTTTAATGAATGAGAAGCTTTTCCATTGTGTTCCAAATTTTGGATATACGAATGTGTTTGTTTTCATCTCTCCTCTGCCGTGTGCATCTGAATTTTCTAAATTCAACTTAATTCACATCTTCTTATTTTACTAATTATAAACCAACCCAAGTCTCTGAGAGACGTGATCTATCCAAGATCACAGTGCAATCCATGACAAAGCCCTTCCACTCCATTTCGACCACGAAACGTGGAAATGCCTGCAACTTATTCCCAAACTGTTTATACCTTCTTTTTATGTTTTCCACAGGGAAAAGTTTGGTGACAAGCAAAAAGCCACTTTCTACCCATGGTTGTCTTTGCCATCATTTTTCTCAAGTGTACCAAAACTGCTCACTTGAAAATGTGGGCTGAAGATAATCTCAAATAATTTTTAATTAAACATCATCATTTAAAAAGTATA
Organism: Myocastor coypus; assembly: GCA_004027025.1. Taxonomy (NCBI): domain Eukaryota; kingdom Metazoa; phylum Chordata; class Mammalia; order Rodentia; family Myocastoridae; genus Myocastor; species Myocastor coypus. Next base: position 26,697 of record PVJA010000770.1, read on the forward strand.
ATTTTGAAAGTCTAACAGTGATTAACTACATTGGGGATTTTGGTGACATGCGTCACAATTAAGTGTTTTCAGTGTTGAGCCAATTAAGGGTTAACAGGCTGCAAATACCGTCTTTGCACATTTTTGCTTAATGAATTCGGAGTGGGAAACTCTTCTCATTAGGTTAATTTGTCAACACAATCAAGTTACATCACCAGGATTTTTCCCTCTGCTCATAAATGTAAGGACCTTTGTTATGGTGCACACTTTTGCATTAGATTATGGCTGTTGGAGTCGAATGCTTTTCTAGGAGAAGGAAGGAAGTTGAAAGGTTTTCAGATCTCCGGTCTTAATTTCCACCTTTTCGACATAGGCATGTTTATGTCTTTTTATCACGCTCTCTGGGGCTTTCTGTCTGTACTTCCCTAGTAGGTTGTCATGCCAGAGAGTAAAACACACATCTGTGTACTTGAAGAGGGAGGGCTGCAGCCCCTAAGACAGGAGTGATGGCCACAGGGAAAACTCGTCTCCCTGGATGCATCGCTCAGCTAGAGAGAGAGGTGTCGTGTGTGATTTGCTCCCATGACTGAAAATATATCCAGCCTTAGCCCCGAATGGCTCCTTCTTCCTTCTGATCTGGTTGGCAGTGGTGTTGACAGAAGAGAAGATGGGTTTTCTCACTCAGTGGCTATCGACACACTAATATTTAGTGGGGGAATAACAGCCAGCCTCATTGTCAAGAATTTTCTAGGACAAGCAATGACATTTCTACTACACAGACACTCCCAGTGGGCTATTTTGCTAGATTTCATTCTGGGTGGTCCATTGGTGTAACTGCGAGAGAGGGCTGTCACCGAGGGATGTGAAGTGCTGTTCCTACCTTCATTGGCTTTGAGGCTGGTGGGGACTCACGAGGCTCACAGACCAGACACTGCATGGGAGAAGACCTGGGCAGAAGCACATGGAGGAAGACAGAGGAAAGTCTTTTCTAGCTGTCTGCCTGCCTATCTATTTATCTATCTATCTATCTATCTATCTATCTGTCTGTCTATCTACCTTTCTATGTATTTAGCACAAGCTCTGCAGGTCTCACTACATAGATCTGAGTTCTAGTGATCCTCCTGTCTTCAGCTTCCCAAGCTCTGGGATTACAGGCATGAGTCATCTCGCCCTGCCTCTGTTCACCCTGGGGGTGGGGCCAGCATGACATCAAAGTACTCCCTCAGAGAAAACTGTGCAGACTAGCAAACCATAAAGAGTTAAGGTTAGGGTCTGGTTGGAACAGGACATGGGAGACTTTAGAGAACACTGAAAATCAGTTATGCAATGCATGAGAACTTCTTTAAGTAATTTGAGCATTGAAAGATCAAGCCTGGGACTGGGAAGATAGCTCAGTGGTTGTCTTAGTTACTTTTTGCTCATTGCTGGGACAAATACCTGACACTCAAGATGAAGGAAGGAAAGGTTTATTTAGCTCACAGTTCGTAGAGGTTTCAGTCCATATTCAGCTGGCCCAAGGCTGAGTGGAGCAGGGCAGAGAACATCCAGTTCATGGTGGCAGAACAGCAGCAAAATGGTGGCAGAGGCAGCCAATCAATCAGGGCAGCAGAGCAGCAGCACCAGCTCGAGCCCTAGTCTATCTCTCTGTCTCTCTTTATATTACATTCAGGCTCTCCTCCTTAGCTCCCGCCCTAGGCTACACCCATAATCCCAGAAGTACTTTGACCCATAATCACATCAGTAGTAAAACCCATATTCCCAGGGATCATGGATCAAGTCTCAAACTCTAGAAGTCCCTGCCCAATGACTCCATGAGGCTTTGGGGGGACAACTAGACATAAACCATAATAGTGGCATAAGCACTTGCCTTGTAAGTGCAAGGTCCTGAGTCAATACCTGGTACAAAGAAAAAAAAAAAAAAAAAAAAAAAAAAAAAAAAAAAAAAAAAAAAAAAAAAAAAAAAAAAAAAAAAAAAAAAAAGAAAAGAAAAGAAAAAAGAAGAGAAAGAAAGACCAAGCCTCCATGCCCTGGTCTTCTCCAGGGGTTACTAGAGTCACCTGTGGTGGATCGTTTTCCAGACCCGTAAACTGTATTTGTATGTAAATCTCTAAGTATTCTCATAGCCCAGCCATGTGTTTTATATAAAAATTATTAAACTATAATCCCATATGTACCCAAGTTATTCTTTACCTGCTATATAGTATAGTACTCTACATAAAGCATCCTCTGTGCATGGACACATAGGCTACTTCTTGTTTTTCATGGCTATAAACATAGCATGTACTTGCCTTCATGCACATATGAGAGAGCTTCTCTCCTGAAGAGTCTTTTTGATGAATATATCCGTAAGGGACAAGGGATACATAGTAAAGGACAGACGTTTTCCAGAATGGTTAGAAATCTGAGGTTATGTCCTAGATTTGGGGGAAGGTAACTCTCTGGGTAAAGGTGGGGTACAAGTGGGGATCCACAGGAAAGCTGGGCTTGCACCAAGCTCCTGAAGGTGAGCTAAGCCTTCAAAGAGCACATAACAGGGACAGGGTGACTGCGGAGTGGGGTGAGACAGAAATGCATGTGAGGGCACTGGCCTGCAGGGCTCAGGAGGCTGGTGTCCGGTGCTAGAGCCATAGACCTGGCAGTGGGAAAGCGCAACTGCCCATCAGGTGCTCAGAGGGGATGGCGGGTGCAACCAGACCATTGGAAAACTGCAGAATTTACCTTGGTAATCCTCAGGGCAGGGCTAGATACTGTGCCATCTCTCATGTTTGTCCTCCTGCTGCAGTAACCCAGGCCTTTCCTTTCTCTTGCCAACAACATGCTACCACCCTGGCCTTATCTCTGCACAGCCAAAAGGAGGAGCCAGCCTCTAGCATCACTGGCCACTGGCCTCCAGAGGGACTAGGAGTCATGGTGGAGGCCCAGACAGGTGCTCACAGGAGCTGGAGTGGGTGGGGGTCGTGGTGGTGAGTAGAGGCCATCAAGCTCCGGTAATGAGTGGGTCTCTTGCAGACCCTGGGCAGAGTTGCATTGCCTCACAGTTGGGCCATCCGTGGTCATCACCCTGTCATGCCTTTGCTGTGAGCTTGGCAGGGAAGCCTTGGACTGACCCCAGCTATCTTGGGGATGTGCATGGAAGTGATTCTAGCAGTACTGGGGGCTGCAGAGATGGAGAGGAAGTGAGCACAGGGAGACCCGGGAGGCCTTGACCACTTCACTGAACATCTCTTCTCACGGCTGGGGGCAAGGGCGTCACTCTCAATGTGTATTTATGCCCCAGCACATTCTTATTAAAAGAAAGCCAGTAGGTAGCTCCGACCATATCTCAGTTGCCCTTTGTGTCCCCAGTCTGACTCTCCAATGTCCTGGACAATTCTTGGAGTTTGAAAGTCTGTGTCTCCCTTGGTGAGAGGTGTGATATAGGACTGAGGTGACTACAGGAAGCCAGTCCTGCCCAGGGCATCTCTGCCAGGCCCTTGAGGGAGAATCCTGGGCTTCCTATGACCTGGGCTAGCACCACAAGGGGAGAGAGACAGGCGTGTAAGTGAAGCAGGTCCTGAGTGCCAGCTGAGAGCTTCCCCCTAGTTCAGGGTGACAGAGGCACAAGAAGCTTCTGCATGACTGCAGCGATGCTGTCAGCCGTGGAAGTGGGGCACAGACTTGGGGGCAGAGGCAGAGCCAGGGGTTGGGCTCCAGGCATGTGTGTGTGCATGTGTGTGTGTGTGTGTGTGTGTGTGTGTGTGTGTGTTTCACAATAGTCAGAAAGCAGGAGGGAGAAGAAGAGGGGAAACAGGAGGAATTGTGGGCGACTCAGAGACTGTGCATAAGAAAGACCCACACTATGTCAGCACAGGGCCCAGCCCCTGCCAGTCGTTTGCTTCAGAAGAGACTGTCTGAGAAGGTGACTTTGGTCTGCTGAATGAGTGATTAAAAGAGCAGAGCTTCTAACCTTTGGGGCCCTTGGCAATCTTGTCCTCGGGGACAGCTAATGCCAAGGTAACGAGAGAGAAGCCTCCCGGAAGAGCAGGCTGCCAGCCACTCCCTGACGCGCACCGTGTGCCTCAGAGCATGCACATGCCCTCTGTGAACCCATGGCTTCTTACCTGTCAGATGGGGCAGGGATGGCCCAGTCTCCATGCTGTGGAGGGGTTACCTGAGCTGATGGCCCTGAGTCTGGGGTCTGTGGTGAGCTCTTGTGCTGTGACTAGGGGAGAAAGATATTTTTACCATTTCTTCCCTTTGCCAAGAATGGAAATAAGGCCAGACACTGATGTCCACTCAAAGGCTGGTGGGGAATTCTTAGCAGGCAACTGAGCTATCTTCATAACTTTAGACAGCTCGAGGATTTTATCTTTGGAGAAAACTCTGCTCCCTCCATAATCCCTTTGGATTTGTGCATGTCCCTAAGTTTACAGATTTACAGCACATGGACATATACAAACACACCCATTTGTAGCCAGGTTTACACAGACATGCTTGGAAGAATCTGTCTTATGAATAGTGGAAATATTAGTGAGTATGATGTCACATGCACGGAGCAATAAGGAATTTGCTAGTCAAACCATATTGACCAAGACATAGGACTCTACTATGACGGGAGGCAATTGTAGCTGACATACAACATGTAAGTGCTTTAAGCTGCTCAGCATCCATTTTACCTCTCCTGAGAAATAGAAATCCACTCCCTCGCCATAAAAGAAAATTCTCTTCCTTGTCTTAGTGCATCAAGGTTTGGATGAGTTAACATCACTCACTAGTCTAGAACATTCCATCATTGGCCATGATGAGTGGTTCTGGGATGGGGCAGGGGAGCCTAACTGGTGAGACTGAATCTAAAAATATTGTTTTGGTTCTGTTAGGAAAGAGGGACATTTACTGGGGCTGAGGGTCTGTGTGGTATGTACTGGTCATACTAAAAACTTTTGAAGTCACATAGAAGAGCCAACATGAGAACAAAATGGTGGAAAGGAGGGCACAGCTGAGAGATGGAGGCAGGTTCTTATCAGAATAGAAAATTTGTACACCTCAACTCAGCCATGATTACAGGCCATGAACCTGCCAGTTAAATGAGCTTACACATACTTAACCCATGCTTTTCTTTTCTTTTCTTTTTTTTTTTTTTGCCTTGTGTTTATGTCCTTGGCAACCCGAAGCACACTGTCTAACTCAAGATCTTAGAGGTGGACTGATGTAGTCACAGCTGTACAGAGGGCGATCTCATTCTTTTTGAATCTAGGAAGTCCTAGATCAAAAGCAGCGCTTGTTTCAAAACATCTTTTCCGCCAATGAATTCATAAATGCTTCCAGTTCACTGCCATCCTTTCTGTTCTTTATCCTACACTCAGCTTTGTTTGTGCTGCAGAATGCCCCGACAGCTACTTGGGGACACTTGATATGTGACAACATCCTAAAATCGGTTTACAAACCACCTTGGAAAAGCAAGTGGCTCTGGGAAACGCATCACCATTCAATCCCCAAGCTGCATCTGTGAGCTCATGACCAGTTAAATCAGGGGAAGAAATCCATGGCACTGTGCCATTTCACCTACCAGTTTACCTTGCCACATTTTTGTTTTGGCCAATGATGACTTTTATTTCTTTAAACATAACATCTACTCCTTCCTGGTTGACTTTTCCCTTGCTTGCTCACTGGTCCTTTGTGCATAAAGACTTAGGCTCTTAGGCATGCCCCGGCTGCTCATTTGGGGATTGGAAGAATAGTTGTGAAGGATTTGTTCAAAACCAGCTGAACCCTTGCCTAGCATTAGGAGGGACCAGGTGTGATATGAGCTTAGATGAAGAGGCAGCAGGTTGTATCTACAGAGTAAGTAACCCCAGTGCCCATCAATTTGAGTACCATCTGGCTTCAGGCCAGGCATGAGGGAGGCTGAGCTGTATGATTTTGCAGACAGGATGTGGAGTTTGTTGACTTAACACAAACCTGGAAAGCCAGCAGTATGCTTGGCTTCAGCGGGCCAGACCCACAGTTGGAACAATGTCACCAAGCCCTCCTTCTTCCTACTGTTTCTGTTCTGCTTTCCTCTGTGCATCCTTGCTCTCCATAAGTTTCAGGTTTACCTCTTTCCTATGGCCAGACGCCCAGATTTGGGATATAGTTGTCCTTCTCCATCATCCTCTTTGATTCCAGAAAAACTCTCTGACTGGCATTCTTGGGTCACATGCCTTTCCCAATCAGGTACCTGGGATTGAGCATGGAGTACTCTTATTGGCTATCCTGGAGGAAGTAGGTGTGGCCCACTGGTAGGCCAATCAGAATAAAGTGGAATAGGTAAGGTATTTCCTAACGTAAGGGTTGCAGGGTCCAAAAGTAAATGAGATCTTCCATGACAATGCAATAGTTGACTTTACTTCACAGTTAGCTCCATCGTAGGGCATGTGAAGAACCCACTCCCAGCTTCTCTTCCCTTCCCATCTGCCCACTCCTAAGTTTCCTCCTGTCAATGGCCCCTGCTCGGGCTTGGGAGGAAGCCCAAGACATTGTAGACTGACCCTTCTCTTATAGTGTCCTGCAGCCATCCTTAAGTAGTCCCTGATGGGAGGAGGCTGTTTCAGAGTCAGGTGCAGCCCTCCATCCTTCTTGGCTTCCATGCTGGACTCGAGGAAAAATGACAGGAGAAAGAAGGAAGGGGAGAACGCTTTGAAGCGATCTGGCTGGTTTACTCAGAGCTGCTTCTCTCCCCAGCGCGTGGCATCATGGTTAGTCGCGAGAGAGATCAGCAAAGGGCAGAGGTGGGCCCCAGAGCTGGCCTGATCTGAGGAGTAGGGATCCCAGTATCTTTCCTGGGCTCCGTTTCCCCATCCCAAGATCAAAGGGGCAGCACTTCACTGCCTTCTTCAGCCCAGACACCCTGGGAAATGCTCGAATTAAGAATACACTCCAGTAGTAGCTGCTATTCTATCTCATGGTGGCTTCTCACTCCCAGGAGGGAGAATAGTTCCTTCTATTTATTCACACATGCAATCTCTCCAAAGTCCCGTGTGTGTGTGTGTGTGTGTGTGTGTGTGTGTTTTTCTAAAGCCATGTTTCAAGAACAAAGAGAACTCAACCTGGATTCATAAGAACTTCATTTGTGTCTGTCTCATAAATTGACAGCTTAAAAATAAATAAATTGACAGCTTAAAAGATTCCCCACTCCTCTCTCCTTGGTCAGGAAACATGAGTTCCTTGGCCAATTTTGCTGGGTGACGTTGGACAAGTCATTTCCTTCTCTGGCCATTATATTTTCCCTCTGTAAATGGTGCATGAAGATCACTGCTTTACTGGTCTGTGGGGGTGCTAATATGCTAACGGTTTTGGAAACCATGAAGAATTATACAAGAGACTGTGGTGAACTGGTACAGAATGCTCGCTGGAAGCTGACCTATGCACTCCATCCTAAGCTAAGGGGAGGGCGAGAAATTCCTCTAGACTTATTCCTACTGTGCTGTTCCCTCAACAGATACATAACAAGTACTTGAACATTGGACTCCCAGGGACTTTCCTGAATTGTAAGGCTCCCAGATGCAGCACTTAGGCTGTGCTGCTTTGTCCCCCAGCCTCAGGTATAATTGGGTGATTAGAAGGAGTAGGGGTTGGAGGGCAGAACAGCTGAGCTAGGACATCAGGACTGCCTGGTACCTGTGGGACACTGGAGACCTTGACTGTAAAGCTGAGGCCACTCACTGGGTTGATATTGGAGCCTCTGTGAATCCAGGTGCAGAGACAACTTGCAGCAGCAGCAGTGGAGTGTGTGTGTGTGTGTGTGTGTGTGTGTGTGTGTGTGCACGCGCGTGCACGTGTGCGTGTGCTCGCATCTTAGGAAATGTAGCTATGTTTCTCTTTTTTTCTTCTGGGAATAAATTACTGTGGTTTTATAGCCCCTACAAGACTTTCTGGAAGCTCCAACTGGATGAATCCCAAAAACAAAATTCTTTTCTGAATATCCAACTCCCCCAGCTCTGCATTTGGTGGGGAAGTGGGGTCAGCCTCCTTGGCTCTCACAGATGCTTGTCTGACCTCCAGATGGGGTAACCTCAGGGTGATCTGTGGAGTCCCCACTCCATGGGCTCTGAGAACATGGTCAAACATCTCTAGCCTCCCTTTGAGGGGGAAGGTGCTGCTCTGAAGGTTATGGTACCTCATTGACCAGGATGCCCAATGCAGTCAAGTCAGAGCTGGGGCTAATGGAAGCTGCCCTGTTACCTAGTCTCACTGCCTTCTGCTATCTTCCTTCTCTAAGCAAGGTGCATTGACATATGTGAGAAGCTTCCTCACCAATGTAGACACAGATGGCTTAGGAAGCATCCCTGATGTCATACTGTCAATGGAGCTGAACAACTCCCCACCTCAGAAAAATGTTCTGTGTAGCCCAGAACACGTAACCTCCCTGTGTTTTATTTTGCTTAAGACAACATGGCGGAAGAGCTGAAATTTATGCCTTTGGAATCTGAAGTATTAGCTGTTGTAAATCAGTCTTTAGTGCCCAAAGGTAACAATTACTGCTCTCATTAATAGATTTCCCTAGCCTCGCTCATAAAACAACTCTGGAAATGTCTCTGGGGACAGGGCTGGGGAAGTATGCTTGGGGATTACACAGTCAAGCACCTGGGCAAGGAGGTAGGAGGCTGCCCCGTATATCTCAAGGCTGGTCATATGGGTCTCAGATAAGGCCAGGAGCTCCTTGCAGGATGGGGTCCATGGGGGCCCAGTAGAACTTTCTCTGTTGCAGGGTGGAGGTGGAGGTGAGGCTTTCTCAGGCCAAGGGTTGGAATTATGGGATCTAGAAGGGTCTAGAGCAGTGTTTCTCGATCTGTGGGTCATGACCTTGGTGGGGGTCAAATGACCAAAACACAGGGGTCACCTAAAGCCATCGGAAAATACATATTTAAACCCATGCTATGCCATGGTGAAATATTATTTATTAGAATTAGTAATAAATATTTCCCAATATATAATTAAATATTGTTTTTGTGATTAATCACTATATTTAAATTATGTTTGATTTGTAGCAAGAAGAATACATAATGCATATCAAGTATTTATATTCCGAATCATAACTGTAGCAAAATTACAGTTTTGAAGTAGCCACCAGAATTATTTTTTGGTTTGGGGTCACCCCAACATGAGGAACTGTATTGCGGGGTCACAGCACTAGAAAGGCTGAGAACCACTGCTCTAGAGGAAGGGAAGGAGGGTCTCCTGGCCACACCAGGGCTGGGTGGGATCTTGGGGTCATGGACTCTTCTTTTGTCCTCACACTTGTTTAAGGTCACCCTCTGAGTCAGTGGCCATGTTGGGCTCAAAGAAGAAAGGCAAGGAAGACTTTCCAGATGCTGAAGGATGTGTTTCTCCTACCACTGAGGTGGCGGGGGGGGTAGCCATTCTGAGTATGAGACCCCAGCTGTTGGGAATGATGGCTGACGGGGCTGTGCTCCGTAGGCGATGCTCTGCACCTGGGTATCTGACTGGACCCACATGTAGCCACAAGGGCTGTAATGGTTTATGTCTAGTTGTCCCCTCAAAGCCTCATGCAATCATGGGGCAGGGACTTCTAGAGTTTGAGACTTGCCTCATGATCCCTGGGATTATGTGTTTTAGTACTGATGGGATGATGGGTCTGAGTTCTTCTGGGATTATGGGTATAGCCTAAGGCGTATAGGCTTAGACAGAGAGCCTGAATGTAATATATAGAGAGAGACAGACTCGTGCTGTTGCTCTCTGCCCCCCTGGCTGTTCAGTTACCTCTGTTGCGATTGTTGCTGTTCCACCACCATGAACTGGATACTTTCAGCCCTGTTCCACTCAGCCTTGGGCCAGCCGGATATGGACTGAAACCTCCAGCAACTGTGAGCTAAATAAACCTTTCCTTCCTTCACGTTGAGTGTCCGGTATTTGTCCCAGCAATGAGTAAAACGTAACTAAGACAGGGGCACATCTCTTCTGTAACACTGGCTTATGGGAAGGATCCCTGTGGACTCTGGATATAGACTGGGTCTGCCTTGGAAGCTGAGTATCATATTAGCTAAGGAACGTACCCCGAGGCCCTGGCTTGGCCACACCACTCCCTGCTGCTTCCCTCCACGGTCACAGCGATTCCTTCTTGTGCTGTATGGCTGCCTAGCACAGTGTCGGCACACTGCAGCTACTCCAACAGTGGTTTCTGAGAGAATGGAAAACCAAAGCCAAGTATTGTTCTTGCAACAAGAGAGGCACACCCTGCTTTCCTGGAGCAGCTTCACTCCAATCCCTTGTGACTGACTGGGGTGGTGGCTGAAGGCTTCCTGTGATCAGGGAAGATCCTCTGGCCCTGCAGGGCACGTGCATTTTGTCAGTATGAGACATTTGGAAGCTTAAGCAACTCAGCAGTTCTATACCCTAGGGTGTGGAGGACCCGCCCCAGGTGGCTGTCTATACCTAGGATGTGGGATTCATCCTAGGGGAGGCCGCCTGCACACAGTATAAGAACACAAGGGAGCAAAGGAGGCTTGCCTGTCCCTTTTTTGCTTTGGCTGCTTTTGTTGTCTTATGCCGCCATGAATCTCCCCACTATGCCACTCTGCCTTGGAGCCGGCTGGTTATGAACTGAAACTCCCATAAACTGTGAGTTCAACCTTTCCTCTCTTCATGTTGAGTGTTGGATATTCGTTCCAGCAATGGAGACATGAAAAGCGTCCAGGACAAGCCCTTAGGTAAAACTTGGCTCAGAGAGGCCATTGTGCAGCTCAAGATGAAGTGGGGCCATGCGTCGTGGGGCAGCCCGTTGGCTTCACACACCCCATAGCTCCCAGCTCTGAGTGTCGCTTTTAGCCTGTGGCAACTCCACCAGGCTGACAGGATATGTACTGCTCTGTTTTATGTGTGATGAGACACGTACAAAATGAAATTCAGCACTTAAATAATTGAGAAATACACAATTCAGTGACATTAGGTACATTCACTTTATTGTGCAGCTACTATTGCTCTTAACCTCCAGGGAGTTTTTCTTACTAAAGCAAAGCTCTGTATCCATTAAAAAGCACTCCCGAGAACTCTTTCATTTCTGTGCATTTAGTACAGGGTCTATGGGATCCACGTGGTCTCGCTATGTAGAGTAGACTCAAAGTGATCCTCCCAAGTGCTGAGATCACAGGCATGCCCCACCACACCAGGTCTCAATCGTCATCTCAGCATGTCCCGTGGGCGGGGCTAGCATGGCATGCCAGGGATGGAACCCTGGCTGCTGCGCTCTGCCTAAGCAGGTGTGTTAGTCCACTGAGATATATAGGGCCGCCCTGCCACAACTCTTTCAGTCTGTAATCTCCATTCTGCCTCTAGGAACTTGCTTGCTCTAGGTTCCTTCTGTCCATGGAATTGCAGTCTTTGTCCTCTGCCCGGAACGTTTCACTCAGCTCAGTGTCCTCAGGTTCATCCTTGCTGTAGTATGTTAGAAAATCTTACTCTTAAGGCTGTGTGCATATAGGCTGCATTTTTCTTGACCCACTCACTCATCAGTGGGCATTTGATTTGTCTTCATCTTGTAACTTGTGAATGATTCTACTATGAACATTGAGGTGATTGTTGTACAATATCTGAGTTTGCATTCAACACACACACACACACACACACACACACACACACATTTGGGGATACACCTAGAAATAGAATGGGTTAGAGGCACTTATGCTTTATTTTCAGTTTTTCAGTACTAGACATGGAACTTAGGACCTGTGCACTAAGTTGTATCTCTAGCCTTTCTTTCTTTCTTTCTTTCTTTCTTTCTTTCTTTCTTTCTTTCTTTCTTTCTTTCTTTCTTTCTTTCTTTCTTTCTTCTTCCTTTTTTTGTTTTTGTACTAGGAATTGAACTCATGACCTCATGCTTGCCAGGCAGGTGCTGTGCTGCTGAGTTATATTACCTGTTCAAGTTTTAAATTTTGACGTTGAGTCTGGCTAAGGCCCTGAATTTCCCAGGTTCATGCCACCAGGTCCAGCTTGTTATCACTTTTAAAAGATCTAGCCAATTACCCCTCCTCTGACTTTCCTAGCAGAAGGGTAGGGCTGCTGGCGGGGTCAGTGTCGATGGGACTGCTCACTGCCATGGGTAGCCTTCCCTATCCTGGGCCTCAGGGATGAGGCTGAGCAGGGCGGACAATGACCTGGCTTTGGGGGTCTCTTGGCAGTTCAGCAATCTACCATGTTTCCCACTGCAGCTTTATGCTAAACCCTAGGAAAGGAAATCATAGCTGTTCCTACCATGAGTAGAGATTGCTTTACCCTTAGGATTAAACAATAAGAACAAACTACCCCATGCAACAAGCACCCAGTTTGGTTCAGAAAGGCAATTTAAGAAGTTCTGCAATGTGGTGATTAAACATATGGGTTTTCAAACTAGTTAAAATTCTGGTCCTGTCACCTACTAGTTGGGGACATTGGATAAACCATTACATTGATGGGCCTTAGTTTTCCCATCTACAGAGTGGAGGTCACAGTAGCTGTGTCACATGTCAGGGGACTTTATACCGGAGGAGCTCTGTAGGCGAGCTGAAAGCTCAGCTGAGGAGGATCCCATCCTCAGAGGTTGCAATCCACCTTGCAAGTAGAGATGACACGATGCTGCCCAGCAGTGTGGCTCAGGCCTACGGGGCCTGCTCTAGATTTGGGAGGCTGTGTGGCAGGTGCCTGCTGGGGCTCAGAAATGCCACTGTTGTGGGAACTCTCAGTGGAAAATAGCACACAGCATTTACTGTCCCCAGCCTTTGACACTTCACATATCATGAGACATGGCCAATCCTTATATCAAATGGGAAAGGTTAGTACAATTCTTAGATATTTCCTAGTTTGAAGGTATCATTTGTAAAATAAATTGTCAGGTGACAGTGCCAGGTGGTTGTCCCCACCACCCTGGCAGAGGTGTGTTTTGGTGAGGGCTGCTGAGAAACATCTCTGGGCTTGTCTCGGGCCCCATCTGTTCTCTTGAGTAGGTGTCAACTGAAGACTTCTCTTCAGAGAGGCGTAATAACACACAGCAACAGAAAGGAGCATTCCAAGGGTCTCAGAGTTGCTGGGCTGGTTCCTAGATAGGCAGAAGTTAGCATAGACAAGGAGAGGCTTGGGGACTTTCATGGGGGGGCCTCGTTCTGTTGTTCCTCTACACTATCGGCCTCCCACTCTCTCAGGCAGAAGTTAGCATAGACAAGGAGAGGCTTGGGGACTTTCATGGGGGGGCCTCGTTCTGTTGTTCCTCTACACTATCGGCCTCCCACTCTCTCCCCACAGTGTGTGCTACAGGCAGCGGCACCTGTGGCCCTATTGCTGGGGCCCTTGGTTGACACTCTGGGCTATGTCAAACCCTGAACTGCAGGGCATCTCTTCTGAGGCCATGTTCCGCTTACTCTAAGGATGGGTTGTCATCAGTCCTTAGCTTATCAGGGCACTCTCTTTCCTGGGTCCTTACTGTGTGCCAGTGCTATACTAGGACCCGGGGGACACACAGTGAGGATGACAATGGACAAACGAGAGCACCACCTTCCCCAGAGCTCAGCCCTTACGGTGGGAGGCACAGGCAGAAAACAAGTGAAATGGATCCATAACATGAGCGTGGGTCAGATAGGCTGAGTGCAGCAGGGAGGAAGAAAGCAGGGGAAGGAGAGAAGTAATGTAGGCCTGGGTCTGGGGGGGTGCGTGTGTGACAGGGCAGCCAGGGAAGGCCTTACAGAAAAGTCGTCTCTGGAGTGAAGAAGAGGGCAAAGTATGGGAAAGGGAAAGAATCTGGATTTTCCAGGCTGGGCAAACAACACAGCCTGGGATAGCAATAGGAGGACAGGTGTGTTTGAAGAACAGGAAAGAGACCAGAGCAGAGAAAGCTAAGGGAAGAGTTGTAGGTGAGTCTGGGACAGCAGCGACGTGACTCCTCCTGTCTTGGGCCCCGGAGCTCTGACCCAGAGCCTGGGTGTGGCGCGTCTGCGGCAGAGCTCTGGAGCGTGGGTCAGCCTGCAGGGCCAGCCCTGCGCAGTCTGCCTGTCTCGTGAGCACAGCTGCACCGTACACAGCCAGGCAGCACTTAGAGAGTGTTTGTCCTGCTCTCAGGCTTGGAGGGCAGAGGTCAAGAGTCATGATAATGACAGTGTGGGTGGAGAAGCCTGAAATATTTACTATCTAGACCTTTCTAGTAAAAGTTTGTTGACTCATGTTTTAGGGCCTGGGCTTTGGGGTTAGATAACATTGGCTCAAAGTCCAGGTGACCCTAGGCAAGGTTTTTCATGTTTCTGAGCTTGATCTTCCCATTTAGAAAATGCTAGTACTAGCTACTGTACAGGATTTGCAGGGTCCATTTCAATAACTAATGTACAATGGACATAGCACTTGTTAGATGTTGCTAAGAGGTGGTTATAGGTACAGTCCTGTGGCTAACATGTGCAGATTCTTGCCTTCACATGATGCTTTTGGCAAAAGGCTTTGTGGGCCCAAGTCTCAGTTTTCCTATCTGTTAAATGGGGACAATCATTTAAGAAACCAAAATAACGTAAGGCACAAGGCTTGTAGGAAGCAGACATTCAAGGCAAGTTGCTGCTTCTGTTCCCGTCGAGCTCGTCCTTGGCCGTCTCCACTGAGCCCGGGGATCCGCATCCTCTCCAGGCACCGTAAGAAGAGGCAGCATCTGTCTCAGTATCCACGGCACTGCTGTGTGCCCAGCCCTCAGCACATCCCAGAAGATGGAGCTGGGGAGGGAGCTGTTATTAAAAGACCTCCCTTCACCCACAGCTTGGCACGCAGCCTAAACCCACTGCTACCTGAAGGGGTGCCAACCTGTGCTGTTGGTATCTGCAAATTATCTCTTGTTTACCATCGGAGGATCCACAAAGCCCAAGCTGCTCCAGATTTCCACGAGGTTGGCGAAGGTCTGCCTTCCGAAACCGCAGCTTCCGTGCCTCTTTACTAGGCGGGTCATCAACCGGTAAGTCAGAAAAGGACCATTTAAAGATTTTGCCCCTCCCGGACACAATTTGAGCATCTGCAAGTTTGGGAGATGTAGTTGAAAAAATGGCAGCGGTGTGCGGAGCAGGGCGGAGACTTGGAAACCATTGACCCCAAAGGGTCTGTCCTGCTGGCCGACCACGATGACAATGCCCTCTCGTTACGTTGCATTTAAAGAAAAAAAAGTGGCTTGAGTCCAGCGGTTGAGCCGCAGGCGCCCACGTGTGTTTATATTTGCTGTGCCGGGGCCATGTGTGCGGCGACACAGCAAAGTCGAGAGTCGTGGAACTGAAAATAACATATGTGTCTCTCAAGTGCCAGCGGAAGCTGTAGCGCTGGTGAGAAGGAGCAGGGTACAGATTTAGAGAACGGGGAGAAATACGCGCCGCTTTGTGCACTGTTTACACAAGGCCTGCGTTTCTCCTTGCGCGGTAATGAATGAGCAGCCAGAGCCCGCAGGAAAACTCGTGCTAAACCCAGTCAGTCCACCGCTTCTGCCTTTGCGGGCGGCTGAGTGGAGACCAGGCTGGGAGCCAGTGGAGAAGCGTAAATTTGGACCCCTCCCTGCCCTTTGCTGTGATTTTGAGTTGGTGACCTTGTTCAGGAGAAAAAAAATCTGTGGTTTGGGTTGAAACAGGTTGAAATTTCAATCTATATAAAAGAAGCTCCTTCCCCTGAAATCACCTGCAGTCTTTTGAGAGTCAGACTCATCCATAGTTTGCTGGACTCAGGAACCCCGAGGATCACATTTTCTTTTTCGATGGAAGGCATCTTTTTTGCTCTATCAGCAGAGTGACAAGTGAAAAGGTTAGTTGCACTTTTTTTTTTAAGGGAAACTCCATGGCAGCGCATAACTGGTTTGACTTCATTTTCTGCATTTCAAAGTTATCAGACGCCACCTGAGACTCCAGCAGATTTGTTTTCTACAAATAAAATCCACAGCAGGGAGGAAAAAAAAAAGGACTGTGGTGCCTTCCTCTGATTTGAGGAGTCAGCTTTCTCGGGGCACCATGGACAACCTTGAATGCCAACGCAGACCCCAGATGGGACCAGGGATGTCTCACCAACTTCATGGCTTCAACCCACAATTTGTTTGTTCATGTATTTGGTACAGGGTCTTGCTACACAGCTCAGACTTGCAGTGATCCTCCTGTCTCAGCCTCCCCAGTGCTGAGATTATAGGCATGCACCACCGTGCTCAGTTTTGGTGGCTAGTATGGTGTGTCCAGGGACCAAGGCTGGAATGGCATGTGGTACCAGGAAGTGAACCTGGGTTCTTGCACTTGCCAGGCAGTTGCTTAGACTGCTGAGTTAACTCATGAGTTGCCGTATAATCCTAAGTTTTAAACATATACATTGACCAAGCTGTGGCCCCTGAATTTCTCTTGCCTCTCTTTTCCTCCTCTGTAGGATGGCTGTAACAGTATTCTCTCTACCTGACAGGGCCAGGAGAGGAAGAGGGCATTGCGATGACACCAGGGTGGGGCTAAGGGGAGCTGGGCACATGAAATAGCCCTGTGGATCACTTGAGCTACTGTTGCTACCTCTTTCTTAACACCAAGAGTGCCTGAGGTGCATATACTAATCTGTCCTCAGCCTCCTTCAGGCAGGTACATAGGGGTTGAGAAGTGGCATTGATGCTGGCCCTGCCTGGAGCAGTGCCATGAGCCAGCACTGCCTCCAGGGATCACAGTGAATTGTGACAGTGACATTGCTGGACCCATTTCCTAGATTGGGAGTCTGGCAAGCTCCTTTATAGCCAATTGGCCCTAACTCTAACCATTACAGCTGTTACAAAATTTACAAGAAAACAAAGAAATGTGAATTAAGATGGGCATAGTGGTCTTAGCTACTTGAGAAGCTGAGGCAGGTGGATCACAAGCAGTGTGCAGGGCAGTCTGAGCACTGAGCAAAACTCTTTCAGAAACCCGAAGTGCAAGGGGCTGGGGACGGAGCTGAGTGTTCTTTGAGTTCAACCCCTAGTGCCGTACTTACCCACACATGTAAGCAGGCACATAAAGAGCTGCTTAGCTTTCTATGGTGAAGAACGGGCAGGCACAAGAGGCAGGGCATTCCAAGCCTTACTGGGTAGCTGGGCATGGCGGTGCACACCTGTAAGCCCAGAACTCAGAATCCTGAGGCAAGAAGATGGCTGTGAGTTTGAAGCCAGTTTGGACTATACAGTGAATTCAAGACTAGGCAGCACCACATAGTAGGACTAAAAACAAAACAAAACAAAAACAACAACAAAATCCCCACAAAACAACAAAGAATGAGACTTGTCTCTTGGGAAGAAAACACAGAGCCTACTACATCCCCCACAAATTCATGTTCATCCAGAAATATGGAATCTGACTTTTACTGACAATTGGGTCTTTGCAGATGGAATTAGTTAAGAAATTTTTTCTTGGAGGTGGGGTCTTATTATATAACCCAGACTGGCCTTAAACCTGCGCTCCCTCTCCTTCAGCCTTCCCGAGTGCTGAGATTACGAGTATGCACCACCCTGCTTGGCTCGGTTAAGGATCTTGACATGAAGTCATCTACTGACCGGCACTCCTAGGAAGAGAGGGGAGGATGCAGGCCTCCAAGGGCAGAAGGCAACCTGAGGCAGGAGCCAGAAGCTGAGCTAGTGCAGCTCTGAGCCTAGGGACAGTAGGAGCTGTAAGAAGCCAGAGGAGGCAAGGAAGGATTCTCCTCTAGAAGGTTTGGAAGGGATCATAGCCCTGCTGACACCTGGACTTGAGGTTCTGATCTCCAGAGCCCTGAAAGAAGATGTCTCTGCCCTGCTAAGTCATACACTGTTGGCAGCTGGCTATGGAAGCCCTGGGAGGCAGAGATAGCTGGCAGCGCTTTGGTTAGCTGTTTACAGTAGGTCTTCCAGCACAAAGCCAGGCATCACAAGCAGTAACTAGGCTGATTCTGTGAAGGAAAAGCTGTGAATCCCTCCTTCCTCCAGGATCCTTGAGTCTCATACAGGGCAGCTGGGCGAGGTGTGGGATCAAGCTTGATGTAAGGTGATAGGATTTATCGCTTTGTGAAATAATCTTCTTGGTCTTGCTTTAAGCTTAAACTATTGCCAAAATAACAGGTGGCTAAGGACATTTGAATGCACACAGAGAGTATCTATGGTGAAGAGAAGCAGGGCTGACTTTTTGTACTGGGAAAATAGGAGTGTGTGGTTTGCAGAGGATTCTGCAAAAGCTCCACTAAGTGACCAGAGACCATGAGTCGTCAGTTAGTGACATGAGTTTTGGGGACATAGAGGCAGACTGGCTGAGGCTTATTTCCAAGAGCCTGACATGAGGAGTCCTTTCTGGGGCAACAGTGGTGGTGGTGGTGGTGGGGGGGTGAGGCTTGCACCCCAACAGGTGAGTGGGAGGCATGTCGTTTGCATTGCTGTGATGCCTTAGAGGGCCAGGAGTCCCTGGCCAATGCAAGGCCAGATGTCGAAGAGGACAGATGATATGACGGACAGGGATCTTCCAAGAGCAAATGATAGCGGTTCAGTGGAGGAGTGAGTGAAGCAGAATGAAGATTCTTGCTCACAGTTCCGACAGGTACCTAGCATCCTTGGGTGAGTGTGTCCATGGGCATGGACTATATTTTTATTTTACAGAGATAAAATACTTATGTGTGTTTTTTTTTAATGTCTCCAGGGAAGTTGCAAATACTAAACGTGTGTCTAGAGAACACTGAAATTTCTAACGTGAGGCTGAGGGTGTGGCTGGGGCGCCTCAGCCTCGGGAGCCAGCAGCACATCCCCAGGGAGGACTGAGCCATGCCGGGGGCAGGGGGCAGTTCAGAGTCAGGGCTTCTGGATGCTGTCTCTGGCAGAAGAGAGGTCTACATGTTGGTGTCCATGTCTCTTCCCTGTGGAGTCCAGGGAGCTGATTTTCCCATCAGCCTCTCTGATTCCAGCTCATAGCGGTCAAGAATTATTCAAGTTGGTGGAAACAAAAATATGACTCATGTTGACAACATAACAGCTCTTGTGTGCTGAGGAAGGCAACACAGGGCAAGGGCTCAGGAATTTGCCCCGGAATTGGAAGCGCAAGTTCAAACCCAACCTCTAGCTATATGATTTTTGGGGTGGTGCCTAATCTCTTCTGTAAGACAAGGGGTTTGTATGATCTTAGCAGTGAGGTATTAATGGAATGATATGCATGAAGCAAATTAGTGCCTCTTTTCAGCTTCTTCTGCATTGAGCTACATTACCTGTTTGGCCTGCACTGCTTTCCCCTGGCAGGAAGGGAGCAAGCATGCTTTGTTTATCTCATACTTGAGGATGCTGAGGCTCCGAGGAGTCAGTGATTTGTCCAAGGTTTCTGCCTTAATGAATGGCTGAACCAGGATCTGAACTCACAATCGTGAGCTTCCAACTATTTTTTGCTTTGTCCCTGAGAACAGCGCCACCTTGGCTCAGATCAAAAGGAAGAGAAAGACCCAGCACAAGACCCTGTGTGTCCCTCTCACTGGACAGTGGCCTCCCCATGCAAGGTACCATAGAGAGGGCTACACACACAGGGACTGACCCACTCAAGTGCTTTGTGGTCCTGAGGATCTTTGCTTTTTCTACCTTTCACATTTCATCCTAAGTGTTATATGAATGCTGGTGAGTATGCAGAGATCTCTACAGTATTGGACAGACACACACACACACACACACACACCACACTAGCACTCAGTTCCCTAGCCTCCTCTTGCCCCTGGCTTGGACAAAGATAGCAGAGTAGAGCACACAGTCGTGTACAGCAGGAAGTGGACTTTAAAGAGGGAGAGATGAGCATGGGAAGGGACAGGCAGGACTTCCTTGGGGGCGCCAGGCCATGAGTGGATCAACAGGAGAGCCAGGAGCCGCGTAAGAGCCCCTTGACTTGGTGGGCCCTTATTCTTTAGTGCTTAAAAAGCATTTCATTTGTTTTCTTAACTGATATACATGTTTTCTTTCTCTTTGTAAATAGAGAATAAACTTTTGTAGGATGTCTGGATGTAGCATCTTTATTTTGTATTTTTATGTAAAATCAGTGAGTATAACTAAAGCATTGGCACTCTATAGACTACAAGGAACATGTTGCAGTCACCCATGATGACTTCTAGTCATGCGCGCTAGGGCACTCGTGGCTTTGTAGCTTGTGCCTTGCCACTTTCTCACTGGGACTTCACTTAGGGTGTCACCTAATGGTCATCATTGCTCTTGCTGAAAGCTGCCACTGGGAACTGATATATGGCCTTCATATTCTCCAGCCTGTTCTATTCCACAAGAGGTGCGCACACCCAGACAGTCCACGCTTTCCTGGATTACCCAGTACCTGCAAGGCCACTTCACTGTAGTCGCCTTGCAAGAGTTCTGTCCTTGAACCGCACAGTGACTTCCTCTTACCTTGTTTCAAATGAACTTAAGGGTTGGAATTCTGATGATCCTATACCCTAGGTCCTTGTTGGCATCAGTGATGTTTCAGATGTCCTTGGAGAGGGTGTCATTACAAAGGGAAGTTTCTGGAAGGTTAGAAGTTCAAGGCAGTGTGCTGGTGTGGTTAGGTTCTGGTGAGGGCCCCCATTCTGCCTGGCAGATGCCTGCTTTCTTCAGTTTATGACCGACTCCTCTAAGGCTTGAGGGATCTTGTTGGCAGCCGCACTCAGGGGTGACCTGCTTAAGAAGGGAAACCCATGCTTCACTCTCCCCCAAGCCTCCCTTTCATGCCTTAGGAAGCAGCACACGAGGCTTCCAGATCAGTGGTTATCAGCACTGGCTGCACACTTCCAAAATCCTCCAGGGCTGATTGGAAAGATTCCCATGCGTGTGCTCTGCCTGAGCCCCATTGTTTTTGTCAGCCTAGGGAGTCCGCTGTGCAGTAATGGACCTCTTTTCAGGTGCCACTTCTCACACTGGGTCCTAGCCTGGTAGATAGTTGTTGACTTTAAAAATCCCCTCACATTAGAGTAGATTCCATGTGGTTATTGGAAGGCTTCAAGTCTCAGATATGGGTGGGGGTCAGCCTCTCAAAAGCCACTAGTGCTCCCGACTAGGCTGGAGGTGGGGAGGTCACAGTGGCCAAGGTGAGGGCAGGTTGGGACAGAGATGTGGACCGTCCCATCACGCATGCAGGAACAGCCCAATGCCTGCTTCCCAGCCCCCTTTAGCCCCGTGGCTGCAGTTTGGTGGGAGTGGGGAGCGGTTGGTGGGCTCAGTCAGGACCCTCAGGATCCTCACCAGCTACTTCCCTGGACATGAGTTCTCTTTCTTGGATTCTCTAAAATTCTAGAAGAATCAAACTATTTGGACCTTGCATTGCAGCTAATAGATTTAAAGGTAATGCAGCAGTTAAGGTCACTGAAGACCAACAATGCCAGTAGTCTGGAAAGGAGCAGGTGTGCCTTACCTGCTCAGGACTTGGGCTCCCTTTCAGCTGCTCTACTCCGATTTGGCACACATTTGGGCCGTGGCTACTGGAGGCAGAGCTCCATCTTCCTTGTTTGCCACTGTATGTAGGGCACACAAGCATTGAGTAAAAGATTTTTATACAACTAAGTGGAATTTTTGAAGTGAATATGTGCCCATCGAATGACCTCCCTCTACAAGATGTAGAACACACCCAACACCCTTCACAGACCTCAGGAGACCCCTTTCTAGTCATTACCTTTACACCACAGATCCCAACTGTTGAGTACGATTCTCACTTCTAGCCTCGTGAATCGGCTTCACCTGTTTTTGAGCTTTATTGGAGTGGCATCACATAGTGAGCATGGATTATTATTTTTCTTCATTAAAACTGACATTTTTGAGATGGGTTCATGTGGTAATGTGTAGTTTTTATTATTTTTCCTCATACAGCACTGTACTAATTCTAATATATGGGTACAGCTTAATGTATGTATACATTCTGCTCTTGGTGTGTGTTTAGGCGTTAATAAGTCCTCAATGAACGTTCTCTTATTTTCCAAGTCATTGTTGAGGCGGGGGAGGGGATCAGTTGGCTTTAAAGTTATGTAGTTCAGGGGCCTGGCAGGATGGCTCAGTGGTCTAAAGCGCCTGCTTAGGAAAGCTTGGGCAGCTGCAGGGACCACAGTTCAATCCCTGGCACCACATGCTGCGCCAGCCCTGCCCTCAGGGTAGGCCGAGCCGGCCATAAAAATAAATAAACAAACAAACAAAAGTTCTGAAACAAGAAAAAAAAATAAAATTCTAAAAAAATAATAAAAATAAAGTTATATAATTCAATTTTTAGAAGCTCTGGTAGACTTTTTTTTCAATGTTCTTGTACCAATTTACATTCGTATGAGCAGCGCAGGGAGAGGATTATGTAACATGCTTGCTAACATTTGGTATATCCTATTTTTAATGTATGTATAGTGGAAATTTTATTGTGCATTTCATTAATCCTTATTTATGTCAAACCTCTTAAAAATATGTGTTAGCCATTTGGATATTCTTTTTCTAAATTTCCTATCTACATCTCTTGCACATTTTCTACCACACTCTTGATACTTTTTATATTTTATTCCAGGCATTCTTTACATAATCTGTGTGAACCTCAGACGTATTTCCTCACTTTCTTCGTGATGAAAGAAATTTTCGGTTCTTTTGAGTTAATTAATTAAATTCTAACAGATACAGATAATTATAAAAGAATGCATCAACAGGAATTATTTCTTTTAGAACATTACTTCATGCATTGATTTTATATTTTAATGACACAAACTTCTTATTTATAATGAAGTGCAGTATAGCACTTTTCCTTTACTATTGACTATTACTCATTTTTTGTCCCACTAAGAAATCTTACCTATTCAAAACACAGGACATTCTTTATGTAACCTTCTTGAAGATTTGTTGTGTAATACTTAGATCTGCATCCCATCTAATAGTGACTTTCACGTATGGTGTGAGGCTGGGGTCACCATTAGATTCTTCTGTGTGTAGATATTCAGTAAGTCCCTGCTGTGTGTACAGATGACCTTTCCTCCATGTGTTGCAAATAAACTTTTGTTACCAACTAAGCATCTGTGTAGATGGGCGTGCTTCTGAGCTCCTGAGCTCAGTAAATACTTCAACTGGAATGGTGGTTTGCGCAAGCTCATCATGTTCCCAAGGGAGCTGGAGGCGCTGGGCTCCTGCACTTTGAGAAGATCCTAATCCTCCTCTGCAGGATCACTGGATTTGTCTTTGTCCTTTTCCAACTTCTTATGGACACTGCTAATTAACTGACAAAGTTAATCATTAAAATAGCAAAGCCTTACCTAAGATTCAGTATATGTTAGGTTCTTCTCCAAATATGTCCCTACTCAATCTTTACTCAACCCCCCGATACAGTTATTGCGATCCTCATTTTCCTGGTGAAGAAGCTGGGGGCCCGAGGCTACTGAGACACTCAGTACCAGAGCTCCTGCCACAGTCTGTGCTACAAGCGGGACTCTGTACTAGCTTTCTTGCAGCCAGTGGCTGAGAGTGGACTGTTGGCGACGACGTAACCCTGGCATAGTTTAGTCGTCTGAGTTCACATACTGACTGCTGTGCTACTGCATGGGAGACTGGTGCATTTCTTAACCTCTTTTCTTATTTATTTATTTATTTATTTATTTATTTATTTATTGTGGTACCAGGGACTGAACTTGGGACCCTGTGCTTGCCAGGCAAGTGCTTGTTCTACGGAGCTATCTCCCCAGCCCTGCATTTATTAATCTCTTTGGATCAGTGTTTTCAACTGGAAAGCAAGAGAGTAAAGTGATATTTGAGGTTCTATTCAGCCCTGACACTTTATAACATCATCTATCTGGAAGATTCTTAGAGACACAGTGGGTTTATGGAGAGAAGTCAATTGCACAGTGGGGACTGGGTTTGAAGAGCTGGCAGGGAAGAGTGATGAGTGTGGTAACGTGGCAAAGGTGGCAGCTAGAGGGTGGCCTCCAGCCTGGCCTCTTCCCATCTGCTCAGCTCCTTCCTGTGTCTGTGGGCCAGCGTATTGCTTTACATGCTGGGGGAGGTGATACCTAGGTGTTAGTTTTTCTAATTGACCCCCCTTCTGGGAATTAGTTGGAGCACCTCCTATGCATTCCCAAGGCCTGGTTCCTGTGTGAGCCTCAGGGGAGGCAGTTTCTCGGCCCAGAGTTGGCTAATTGTTCACCCACCGTGTCCACTCTGTGCCCGTGAAAGTCACACCAGGCTCTTCCACATGGACATCAAGGGTCCATGGGGCAGCTGAGTGATCTTGGGAGACATCAGAGGTGGAGGCTGAGAGCTGGGAACAGCTTTTTATCACTAATTCATCAACAGGATGGGGGAGGGGACAAGGTAAAATAACAAACACTTCACACAATTAATGTAGCTACCTCTGGAAAGGTCTAGAAAATTCAGATAAATGAAAAGAAACATTAAAAGCCACCTGTAAAATTCCTTAATCCACAGACAACCATTGCCATTTTAAAATTATCCTCGTTAAACTTCCTTTGGCTTTTTCCTTTTACCTCTGATACATATGCATATAAATATACTATACATACATAAACACACATGTCTATCCTGGGTCCACTTTTCTGTATGGGGAGTTTAATATTTTCTAATACATCATAAACGCTGCCCATGACATCCAACATGCCTTACTATCTTTCATAGCTGCATAGGGAAACCCCTACAGATTGTGTATCCTGTTCATTGCTATCTACAATGATTTTCCCTGTTTATAGAAGACATTTTTTGATGATTGCTTAAGGAATCTTGAAATGAACATGATCTGGTGGTTTTCCAAGGAGTAACAAAGTTCTCTCTATTATTATCAATAAGTGTATTATGGGTTTTTAACATTAATAATTATTAATTGAATGCTTTATAAATTTCCAATCTTCTGCATATATTTTCTCAAGAGATGGAGGAGAGGGGAGGAAGAGGAGGGTGGGGAGGAGCAAATGTTTACCTACCGCTGCACAGCGTGAACGTAATCATGGTGCACTGCAGACATATAGTAATGAAAATAAAAATTTAAATTCCAAGTTATTTTCTAGAATGGGTTATAGCTATTAGCTTCACTGACTCCCATTTTCCAGCTGGGAAAACCAAAGGTTTTTGGAATTAAATGGCTCATCTTCAGCTACCCAACTGGAAGAAGTGGCCGTGTGGCTCTTGACTCCCTGAAAGGAGATATAGGCCCTGCCTGGCAAGGCTGTGGCTGCAGCTAGAGACGCATGGGCCTAGACATGGACAAGAGCTCGGCCTCTGGCAAAGGAGAAGCTGGGCCATGCATGCCTGGGACTCTGTGGAGACGAGTGGGCCGAGCCTTTGGTGCTCCCTTCATGGGGCTGAGTCAAGAAAATGGGGCAGGGGATCCCCAGAAGAGCAGGGCAAGCACTCCAGGCAGAGACACAGCAAGGGCAAAGGCTGGCATCAAGGCACCCTGCTCCTCTGGCGAGAAAGTCACAGCTCTTAGAAACCCTGTCCTAGCACTTTCACTGGACCCACAGGCCTTGACAGGGTCCTGTTAGAGAAATATGGTACTAGAAGCCACCATATACGTTTCAATAATTTCATTATAGTGAAAAAATGTTTCTCCTTTCTGTAGTTCCTCAAAATGGTAATAGCCTTTTTGCTTGGTTCTAAGAATAATAATAATTGTAAAAGCTATCTACATTATACAAGTTACATAATACTATTAAGCATAAAGAGAAAAGCAGACACTCCCACCCTGAGAAAACTACTCTGAGGATCTCCAAGCCCAGCTTCCGGATGCTTCTAGGCCTGTAGATGTGCAGTGGCCTTTCCTTCACGGTTTCATCGCTGTGCACTCTCTGTGGCATGCTTTTCTCCTCAGTAGTCTCTCTTGGACATTGTCCCTTGTCCTTGCGTGCTGATTCCACCACTATTTCTATTTACTTGTGCACAGTCTGACTTACAGTGATGTGAAATGGTCATATTTGGGGCATTGGAGATGTTCATTTCAGTGCCCAGAAATTGGGATTGGACTTCCCTCCGTGAGGGTCACTGACCTTCTCAAAATGACACAGGCTTTGTAAGTGGTGCTATCCTCACTCAGAGGTTCTGTTTATTTTTAAAATGCCCATTTTTTCATTTTGCAAAGTTTTAAACTTTAAAAAGTGGCGGGGAAAATTAAGCACACGCTTAAACACTTATCTTTTGGATTTGAACTGTATCAGCTTTTTGTCACTGTGACCTAGTGCCTAATAATGACATCTTAAGAAAAGGTTTTCATTTTGGTTTTGGGTTTTGGAGGCTTCAGTACACTCATGATTGGCGGGAACACTGCGGTGGGTCTGAAGAGACGCAAGGTACTGCAGTACAATGGCTTGTTGGAGCAAAGCTCCTCACTTTGCAGCCTTAAAGGAAAAGAGCCAGAGAGGAAGGAGCCAGGGACCAGATATAGTCTTCAAGATCATGCCCTAATGGCCCGCCTACTTCTTTCATCTTGACCCCACCTCCAGGTCTCCACGACTTCCCAATAATGGTGGCGGCAAATCATGATGTCACTGGTGATGCAATTGCTTGAGTCAGCGCCCATGTGACTTATTCTCTGGTCCACCGCCAAAGACTGGTGCCATAGAGAGCAAGCCCTCAATAAGTGATTGTGGGGACATTTCATATTTAAATTGTGAAACAACAGTTGTCAAAACCTGCCGTATTTGCTTTGTTCATTTTCTTTCTTTCTTTCTTTTTTTTTTTTCTGGGACCAGGGTTCAAACTCACAACCTTGCACTTGCCAGGCAGGCACTTGTGCCACAGAGCTATCTCCCCAGCCCCTCTTTCTTTCATTCATTCTTTCTTTCTTTCTTCTTCCCTCCCTCCCTCCCTTTTTCTCTTCTTTGCCTTTGTTGATCTACTTAGAAGAAAATTCAGTTATCTTTTTATTTTACTCCAACACATTTTTGTGTTTATTTCTTAGAAGAAAAAGTAGATTTTCTTGTGTGGAACTCCCACAGTACCAGTTCTGCACCTAACACAACAGACCTTAGTTTCCCAGGGTCTGTAGGTCTAGTATTATATTTTCCTGAAGGTTTCAACACTGCTTTTTGTCCTTGTTTTGTTCACATCAGGAACCAAACAGGGAGAAGACCTTTATTTTATTCTTATGTTTCTTAAGCTTGTTTCTCAGTGTAATCCCTGCATAGTGTTAACTCACCCCTGAAGTAGTAATTCATAAATGTCCATTACACTTCAACCCTTCTGGTTCTATCAGGGGAAAATTTATTGGGAGGACATCTGAGTTCCTCTCTGAAGCACTTCTACTATATCCTCTGCTTTAAAATTGTCTTCCTTATATCCCTCTTTTCCTTTCCTTTCTAACTAAGTAGCCCATGGGATCATAGCATTGAACAGACGACCTTGCCAAGCAAGGTTTTAATAGCATTAGTTTATTTCCACGGCGGCCACAAGTACTGTTTTATTTACTTTTTTCTTTTTTCTTTTTAGTATTTTTTTTCACTGTTTCAGAACTTTTGTTTGTTTGTTTATTTATTTTTATGGCAGGATCAGCCTGCCCTGAGGGCAGGACTGGCACAGCATGTGGTGCCAGGGATCGAACCGCGGTCCCTGCAGCCGCCTAAGCTTTGCTAAGCAGGCGCTTTAGACCACTGAGCCATCCTGGCAGGTCCACTGTTTTATTTTCATTTATGGCAACTGGTGTTAATATTCCATTTAGGGTAGCATTTTTTTAAAAAAATCTTTTTAGAAAATACATTTATTTGATTAAAATGAATGGACAATGGCTTAAGGAAAAACCATGGGATTGAGGATGTGGACGTATATCTGCCTTTGGCAAGGCTGGGAGGAGGGACATGCTCTCTGGCTAGTCTGTTCCAGAAGGGCATAGAGAAGGCATCCTGCTTTTCTCTGTTGAAAACGATGTGTGAGGAGAATCTCCTGCGTGTATCTGGCGCTCCTGTCTGGTTATTGTCCTAAGATGTGTGTGTGCTAGAAGTGAAACTAGTGAGACTCGAATGTCCAAAGAAACCATTGCTTCTTAGTCAGAGTAGGCTGTGCCTAATTTAATGTTGTGTGTCTGCACTGTATTTTTAGCGATTCAAGTTGTATTGGGAACATCAGCAATCGTAGGGTGGTAGCTTCAGGCTTCCTAGACTTCCTGGAATTTGTGTCCTAGGGACATGCAGGCTGTGACTGTGGGTTTCTTTCTTTCTTTCTTTCTTTTTTTTTAAGTTTATTTTTATTTATTTTTTCTTGTTTCAGAACCTTTGTTTGTTTATTCACTCTTTTTTTTTTTTTTTTATGGCCGACTCAGCCCACCCTGAGGGCAGGGCTAGCGCAGCACGTGGTGCCGGGGATCGAACCACGGTCCCTGAAGCCACCCAAGCTTTCCCAAGCAGGCGCTTTAGACCACTGAGCCATCCTGCCGGGCCCCAGCTGTGGGTTTCTGTAATGACTTAACCTTGCGCTTCTGTCTGGTCCTTTTTGGTGCTTAGCCCTTTCTGTTCCCTCAATCCAATGTACTTATTCATTTTTTAAAACTCATTTATTTTTATTGGTATGTGTTTGTGATACACAGTGTTTACATTTAGCTGCCGTTTGATATACATGCACATCACATCTTGGCCATGTTTTATTTCTCCTGCCCCCTCCCTCTTTCTTTTTAATTTTTTCTTTCTCAGGCACAAAGCAGGGAAACAAGCTCGACAAGCTTGCACCTAAACTAAGATCAAGCAGAGCCTGAGCAAGGGTCCTGTGGTGCACACAAGCAAATGTCTACGTGGATCTTGTCCCTTTGCCCGGTCTCCCTGAGCTGTGTCCTGTTTCACAGCTCTACCAAGGGCTTGGAGACTGGCACCTGGTGATTTGAGGGGAGGTTCTGCTACTAAGGTCAGATTAAGTGACAGATGAGCATACTGTGTGTCCTTGAAGGGACTTTCAGGACTTTTTAGTTGGGCTCTGCCCTGATGCGTGCACCTTTCAGTACAGCTTTTTGATGTAAAGGGAATTAACACAATGACTTAGTTTCTGAAGGAGAGAACAGTGGTTCAGAGAGGCCATGTGATTTTTCATAGGCCACATAGCTGCATTACAGAAGAGTAGGGCTTCAAATCCGGATCTCAAGAGCCAGTCTGGTTTGTTTTGCCCTCTATCTGCTTGCTTGCCCATGTCCTGGGCTTGGAAAACCTGGGGAGCTGTGAGCAGCGAGGGGCTGAAGAAGGAAGTGAAGTAGGAGGGGAAGATTCCTTCAACTGCAGAGAACCACACCGCTAGGGTGCTCACCTTTCCCAGCAGGGACCCAGCGAGGTCACAGTCCCAGGGATGGGGGCAGAGACAGGCAGTCAGGCCCAGGGCAGTGCGGTTGTGAGAGGGGCGCGGCAGTCATGTAGTTCAAGATGTCCTCAGCCAAAAGGACAGCTGGGCACGGGTGGGGGGCCCAGAACGCGGCGTCCTCCTGGCTGTGGAGGGAGGAGCAGGGCCGCTAGAGCTGGGCTCTGGGGCCTTGCTGGGCCAGGGAACCCCTTATCTCTGAGCCTCAGCTGAGCAGAGAGGCTCAGGCTTGGGTCAGGACCTTCTACTTGCAGACCGAGGGGTGGGGGCAGCCTCCCTCTGTAGCTCCCCCTCCCCAGGGTGGCCACTATTTCTCGCAGCCCTGCCCCTCCCTCTTCTTAAAAGATTTAATGTGAGACATCATGATCTTAGTGTTTTTCTAAGCAACAGAACAAAACGATCTTGCATGTTCAACGCTAATCTCGTGTTTTCACCTCGATTCATAGCACTCCCCCGCCCCGGACCAACATTAAAACTCTTCAGTCCTCCTCTCTTCACCTCCACCGTCTTGGGTCTGCACCGCTGGCTCCGTTTCCTCCTTAACCCTCTGCCCTTGCGCTGTGGTCTCAGTCTCCTTCCTGGGGCTTTCCTCCAGCCTTATACCCGCGCAGGCCGCACTCAGCTCTGCTCGGTGACCCTGGCTGTGTGCAAGAGGAGCCCAGGATGCACCCTGTTCCCGGCCTCCTCTCTGTCCCCTGTGCAGCCAGCCTTTCCCTCCGGTCCGGCCCTGAGGGATCTTCTTCCGGTTTCCTTGCCGGCTGTGTTCTGCCTTGCATTCAGGGATTGGCTGCAGCTGCTGCCTTTGTCTGGAAGGTTCTTTCTGCCTGGGGCAGCACAGAACCAACTCACTAGCCTAGGGAACAGGCTGTGAGGTCCTCAGTGAAGCCTGGTCGAGCACCTGCCTCTGCAGATGTGTCATTCCTAGGTACCGAGAGGCCCTGCTTCCCTCCATCCCATAATCTTTCTACGATGTAGGTTTCATGCTTGTTTAGGATCCCTGGGCTCTCTCCATGTGGGGTCGAAAATTCACCCCGAACTCCAGACTTGTCTCTGGCAGGCACAAGCCGGGCAGCTGCTCAGACAGGAGCAAAGGCCTTTCTGGCTGCAGCCAGGGCCCTGTGCCAGAGGCGAATACATGTCCTTCACCGCGTCGACACAGCGGCTGCCAACAGGGCACCTGTTGGACCCCAGCATTCTCAGAATGCAGCTTTATGGGCACATACTTTTAAAACTCTGGATTCTACAAAAGCGGATACATATGCATGGAGAGATTAGTCCACCAAGCTAATTTAAAGGGTTTGTTATTTTTCTCTAGAGCCTGATCAGATCAGAGTCAGACAGATCTTGTCTTTCCCGTTTTCATCAGTATCAGTTTTCTCCTATGTTGACTTTATCTTTTTTTTTTTTTTAAATATATTTGTAACCAAATACAGGTTATATCTATATGACATGTTAACATGTCTAGTTTGAACTGCTGCCATAGGTATTTTGTGTATCTATTTTTGCCAGTATTAGCCTGTTAATGAATTAAAGATTAACCTGTATTTATTTCTCAAGTTATTTGTAAGGAAATTATGAAGCGCTCTTATTGAATACTCTAGGCTTTATTATCTAGACATCAGCTGGTGTCCTTTCTACTGAAGGGACAGAGTATAGCTCCGAGGTGAAAAACTGGAAGTCAGACATCCTTCCTTGGAGCTGACTACTACTCTCTCTATTCAGAACCAGAGCAGGGGGCTTTATCTCAGCAATGCTACCTAAGTCTCTGGTCAAAGTCATGGACCTGCTGAGGGCACAATCAGAATCCAAGCTCTGCCTGTGTGGCTCTCAAATCTATGTGCACTCACTGAGCCCCTGACGGCAACAGCCCCAGGTGACAAAGTCCTATGGAGACTTTTGGTGGAAGGTGTCCTTCAGCCACTATGGAAGACTATGGAGAGTGGTGGAAGTTGTAGATGTAGCCAAAGTCTCTTGGGAGTAAGGTGGTGATTTCTAATCCAGTCCCCTTGGTGACCTTGGTGAGCTCTCTGAATGACTGGATATTTTTACTTCTGGCATAAAATATAGATCTTTTTTGATGGCACCTTGCAAGTACTAAATGGACATGAGCCCAGTGAGTGTCCTTAAGTATAAATTTCATGTCATCTTTTCTTGTGCAAAGAGGTTTACTCCGTCCCTCCAAAAGATCTGTAGGGGATCCTGATTCTATTCTTTTTTAAAAAATATATCTAGTTTGCTTTGAAGATGAATAAAACTGAGATACTGTGATGTCCCTTTCCTACTTTGCAGTGCCCAGAAATTCCTTTGCTATTAATACTCAGCAGAAACAGATTTCTTTGATTTTTTTTCCTTCTTTTTTTTTTTAGTTTAGAAGATCAAAAGCTGCCTGAAATTGTCTCAAAAGAAAAATATACCTCTGAGAAGTCAGACTTGAGAGTCCGAGGGGCTCAGGTCGATGTCCACTGCGTCAGTAATGAGGAATGAATCGTGTGCTTCAGTTGTCAAGTTAACTCCTTTCTGTATCCGCTTTCCCTCCTGGGAAGCCCAGTTGGAATCTGCTATGTGGTTTGTTTTGTGAAAACTTGGAACACAGAGCTTGCAATACAATTTCTTGGGAATTTGAGTGGGCAGAATCATTTCCCAAAGACAGTGATCAAAATAAATGATTATTTCCGGCCAAACCCACTTCTTTGGAGAAAAGAACTAAGATGGTACAGGGTTTTAAAACACTCCATTTCCTTTAGAAGTCTGAACCTGGACACAGATATCACATAGGGCATACACATTTCCACTCCCCTGGCCTGGCAATGGAGCCCTGTGCGCACCATGTGCTGTGATATTCCTCTGGGCTGTAAGAGGTCCACAGCCCAGGAGGCTTTGCAGCCATTTCCCAATACATCTGTGGGTTTTGGACTTTGAACAAGTCCAAAGAATTCTTGCAGTGCTGGTTGATGGAATGTACGCTGGTAGCACCAGAGCCCTATTAGCAAAGGCTAGACACCTTCCGGGAGACAGGTACCTAAGAAGGAGGTGCAGTATCCCCACCACATATCTTGAAACACACCATTGCAGATGGGGTTGAAGAAAATGTGACCATCGACTCTCCATGGCTGCACCCCTTGGAGCTCAGTCCTGAAGGTGGAGCCCCTCTTGACCTCCAACTCAGCTTTCTTCTGAGATTACAGTTCAATGGCAAAAGTTAGAAGACAGACAACAGAGCAGGCTACTGGTGGGAAATTAGAAAGTAAAGGCAAACGATGAAAAAATTGTATTATTTGCAATCTCACCTACCCAGAGAGAACCAGGGGTGACACTTCAGAGCCTTCTTATACTTTGAGTAATATGGTACAGTCCTAGTAGATATACAGCGACCCCCATAATTTGCCAGAGTATATTCCTAGAGTACTTACAAATTGTGGAAAATCAAAAATTTCTAGATATATTTAGAAAAATGTCTAGAAATGACCACTTTTATAGTTTAAACTTCATGCTATATCTCCTACAGTTATATAATTTTAAAAAATATGATATTTGGTACTGTAATAATTTAATTTAATAAAAATAATGCATGGTTGTTCACCCCTCTCCTGGAGTGTCTCAACTTCCTCTTGAAGTAGAGGTTCCTGGAGTTTAGGTTCATTGACAGAGGCCTTAGAAGGTGTGGGCATTTTGGCCCACTTAGGGATCATAGACCTTTAAGAACAAAACCAAGAACACTGGCGGTAGTTACGTCCAGTACAGCAACGCAGCGGCAGCCAGTCAGCGCAGGAGCATTGAGTAATGCTCTCAGAATGGCTACTTGCAAACCTCCCACAAACAACTGAGTCCGTGAGCTCTGGACCACAGCTTCACGTGGCTGTACTATTCATACATGTGATATGCTTATTACATACATGTATACTTATATTACAAATATGCATGTATATACAGATTATTCCTGATTTACAATGATTCAGCTTACAGCTCTTCTTCCTGTTTTGGCTTTACAGTGGCATAGAAGCAATACGTATTCAGTGTGGAAACTGTACTCACGCTTCTAAATTTTTGTCATTTTCCCGGGTGCTAATATGAGCTAAGGTCCTTTCTGGAGACAGTGGGCAGCCACGGCCACACAGCGGTGGTGTCAACAGCCAACACTCAACAGTGTACCATGCCCTAGGCTATCACATTGAGTAGGTCAGCTGCATAAGATGTTTTTCATTTATGATGGGTGTATCAGCATGTAGTCCCATTCTAAGTAAAGGAACATCCATCTATGTGCACATTTTGATAACTAAACGAGCATATAAAAGAAAAACCTTGGCTTTTATAGTTTCCGCTTGAGCATTAGGGTGTCACTCAATGTTCCATTGCTATGACAAAATATCTGAGAAAGTCAACCTACACAGAAGAGTGATTTATATTGGCTCATGAGTGCAGAGGTTTTAGGCCATGGTCACTGGGCCTGGGTACTTGGGGCATGTGGCGGCACAGCATATTATGGTAGCAGGAGCATTGGTGGAGGATGCCTATTCAAAATGAGAGCTAGGAAGGGCTGGGAGCCCCAGAGCCCCCAAAGGCTGCGCCCATGGTGTCTCAGTTTCCTTCCACTAGGCCCGGCCTCTCACACCTCACACTAGGACGACAGGCTGAAGATCAGTCTTTAGCATAAGGGCCTTTTGGGGAGACTTGAGATCCAAGCTGTAATAATTAGCTTGCTAATTTTGACATTCGTTATGGGGAAGTACTATGGATTACATTTATTTATTTGGTCTCGCTATGCAACTCGGACTTGTAGAGATCCTCCTGTCTCAGCCTCGGCAGCTCTGGAATTACAGGAGTGCGCCACCACGCCCAGAGTTTCAGGGCTGGCACAGTATGTGGCATTGGGGAACCTAGGTTCTTGCACTTGCCAGGCAGGTGTTTTGACTGACAAGCTATCTCCCCAGCCCCCACTGCTGTCTTTTAACTTGTATATTTAGATGATTTATACTTACTGTGATTACCGATAATGTAAATGATCAACTATCATCTTAGCTGTTTTTGTTCCATCTGCCCCCCTTTATTATTGGTTCTATTAAATTACTTGAGCATTTTGTCAATGAGTTTTTTCCTTATATCTTTGAATTGTTTTAATAATTTCCCTAGGGTTTACAATATGCGTCCTTAGAGTCTACCTTCAAATGTACACCACTTCCTATGTAGTGTAAGGACTCTCAATAATTTCAATTTCTCTTTCTACTTTGCTGTGTCTAGGCTGTGTTTTACTTTTTACATGTTGTAAACACGTAATATATTGGAGTTATTTTCATTTTTGATGGCTGGCTTTTAAGACGATTAATACTAAGAAAGATAAGTTCTATTTTGTCTTCTCTTTTTCCATATCCAGTGTTTTTAATTTATTTTTTTGGGTTGCTTAAATTTTGTTCAAAATTGTATTCCTTCTACCCAAAGAACTTTTTTGATATTTCTTCTGATGTCAGTCTGCTACCAATGAATTCTCTCAGTTCTGACGATACTCTTTACTTCCTTTTTTTTAGGAAAGTATGTGCTGGCTGTAGAATTCTGGGCTGGCAGAGTTTTGCGTTTGTAAGTGATCGCTCTACCGTAATTGTGGTATTTGTGCTCTTCCTCCTCAGTGTTCCAAGAAGCCTGTTTTGTCTCAGTTTCATTTAGCATTTATCTTGTTCTATGTGCCCTATCTTATTTGGATCTGTGTTTTGGTGTCTTTCATTACTTTTGGGCAATTCTTGGATTTTATTTCTTTGAATGATTTTCTTCTGCTGTGCGCACACTCATCTCTAGGTTTCTGGCTGTGTCTTCCCAAGATAAATGAGTACTCATGTTTTCTCTTCTTTTGTAGATTCTTGTTTTTCAAATTTCTGGTGAGTACGCTGTCCTATGAATTTGGCTCATACTGGTTCGATAACCATAGTAATCAATCATAAACCTTGCCTGACCTTTCCTTTCTTGTAAGGATAGAAATGATGCTCTTTCCATCCCTGTAAGAAACCAAGAATCTACAGAAAAAGCTTTAAATAGTTATATTTCATTGTACAGATGTACACTGTGTTGTTAAAACTATTCCCTATTATTTGGTAATTAGGTCACATAGTGATCAACATCTTTGTCTAAGCAGGATAACCATCAGTAATCTGATCGTTAGGTATAAATCTTTTGAAGGATTTCACTCAGTGTTGTCAAACTGCCTTTCAGAAAACCAGTGACAATCCACACACTAGCAGAGATGGCTGATCATGGCTTCTAGGTTTGGGGCTCTGGGGAAGCTTTCTCCATAGGCGTGAGTAACTGGACCTCACCACGGACCTTCCATTTGCGTGGGTGTGAGAGTCCTGCCTCGGGAAGAGAGAACCTGGCTTCCTCTAGCCAGCTGAGGCACTGTCAGGAAACAAGGTCTGGGAGAGCTTGGAATGTATATTGATAAACCCATGCCCAGGCTGTGTCTGTTCTCCTTCAACAGCTAAGCTCTCAGAGGAGCACTCAGACATTCCCTGTCTTAAGAGTTTCTGG
This sequence comes from Myocastor coypus, assembly GCA_004027025.1. Classification (NCBI taxonomy): domain Eukaryota; kingdom Metazoa; phylum Chordata; class Mammalia; order Rodentia; family Myocastoridae; genus Myocastor; species Myocastor coypus. The sequence continues at coordinate 62,389 of PVJA010000770.1, forward strand.
CACTTCTAAGGCAGAGACCAGCCACATGTACACAACATGATGGCACAAATTGGACACGATGGAGATGGCTTTCTGAGGGCAACTTCTTATTATGCTAGAAAATAAATAACTGAGGCAACTCTTGAATTTCTTTTTGTGGGGTAGGGGAAGGAAGGAATGTTGTGACTTGGACTTTTAATTCCAAATTAAAATATTCAATGCTTTACAAAGCAGTTGCTATTTAAACTGCCAATAATATTTAACATGAATTTACTCACCATTTCCTATCCTGGTACTGTATAATTTATAACACTAAGCCCTTTCAATACTCCAAAATGCCAGATAAACTTTTCTCATTTGCTCTTAATTTGGTCACGCAGGATAATACCAACATCTGAAGGCTCTTTAAACGGCTTTTTAAAATGCATTCCTGTGAGCACCACCCGTAGACCCTCTGCTCCTTGTCATCATCCATAATTATTTCCAATCCAAAGCGGCCCTTAATGCATGTATTAATCTGGCATTCTCCTCAGTGAGAAGTACAATCAGCTCTATTAATTTTTAAAAACCTCCCTATTTTTAAAGGGGACTGCAGATGCTTGGCTATTACTGAAAAGCTATTAGAAGTTAACACCTTTCTCTCCCCAGAGACTGGCAACGTCCTTGGCCTCCAAATGCCACCCTATTTTACATTATCAGCTGCTAAGATGAAGTATTAGAGACTTTTTTCTTTGGAGCTGGCAAAGCTATTATTAGCTAATGGCAGAATTCTGCTGGGTCTGTGGATCAAGAGAGGTGGAGACAAGTTTTGAGATTTCTTGAATTTCTGGGAGTATGTGGCTCCAGGTCAGGGGCAGATGAGGTGGGAAGTGAGAAATCAGGACTGGAGGGAGGGAGAGAGGGAGGAGGAAAGAGAGGCAGAGGGAGGGGAGGGAGGGGGGAGGGAGAGAATGGGGTAGGGGGAAGAGAGGAAGAGGAGAGGGAGGTAGGGAGGAAGAGAGAGAGTGGGAGGGAGAGAGAAGGCAGAGGGAGGGAGAGACAGGGGAGGGAGCGGGATGAGAGAGAGAATGAAAGATTATTTGTCTCTCCTCTCACTGTTTTCTTTCAACTGGATGACTTGAATGAGTCATAAGATATATACAAATAGCTGAAGATAGTAACAAAAATATGAATTTCCTATTTTCTTAGAGACTACCACAGGATGGTGAAAGAATTAAAAAAACAAGGCCCTCAAACTTCAAAGACCCAATCCAAAAATGAGTCTCTGGGATGAATATACACTTCTCAGATGAGGAAGTACACATGGTGAAAAAAAACCCTTCCTCCATTGTTGGTGGGAGTTTAGACTGGTACAACTACTATGGAAATCAGTGTGAAGATTCCTTTAAAAACTAGGATTAAATGTCCCATTCACCCCAGCTATTCCCCTCCAGGGTATTTTTCCAGAAAAACTGAAAACATCATACCACAGTGATATATGTGCACCTATGTTTATAGTGGCAGAATTTGTCATAGCTAAATCTTGCACACAACTCAATGACCATCAACTGAAGAATGGATAAAAAAAGATATTGTACTTTTACACAGTGGAGAATTATTTAGCTATAAAAAGATAAACTTGAGGCTTTTAGAGGTAAATGGATGCAACTAGAGATTATGCTTGTAAGTGAAATGAACCAGACCTGTCTGTGGACATATCATACTGTCTTGGCTAGTGTAAGACCCTGAAAAAGTAAAATTGGAACAGTCAAATAGATACTGTGAAAGAGAAAGAAGCGATTCAAAGGGAAGAAACAACTGGGGTAAAGCACAGAAAAGAAGGAAGAAAAAGGAAGGAAGGAAGAAATATGTATATGTGTACTCAGGAGAGCTTGTACTGCTGAATTCTGTTGGTCTATTGAAAGGAATAGTTAATGCCTTTTTTTTTTTTTTTTGGTCTGTCTCCTTTTTACTTTTTTGGACCAATTTTGCATGCATACATCTGGTAATCTGAACAACTAATTTGAAGACAGTAATATGGAATATAGCCACCACTGTTAAATTCTTCTTCTTTTCTTTTTTGTATTTAGCACAGGGTCTCATGGTCTCACTATGTGTAGACTGGACTCCTAGTGACTCTCCCGTTTCACAGCATCCCAAGTGTTGGGATTACGGGCACACACCACCACGCCCAGTCTCAGTGGCTGGCTTGGCATGCTCCATGGGTGGGTCCAGCATGGCAAGCCGGGATGGAACCCCCAGCCTATGCATCTGCCTAAGCAGGCACTTTATCTGCTGAGTTACTTGGCTGGCCCAAAATTCTTATTACACTGTTTAGTGAAATTTTATATCATTCCTAATATCCTTTTTTTTAAAAAAACTATTTTTTTATTCTCTTTAAAGAGGAGAAAAGCTGGGCGTGGTGGCTCACGCCTGTAATCCCAGCACTCGGGAGGCTGAGGCAGAAGGATCAGTGCGAGTTCGAGACCAGCCTGGGCTACAAAAGTGAGCTCAAGGCCAGCCTCAACTGCATAGCGAGACCCTGTCTCAAAAAGACAAAAAATAAAAAAAAAATAAAAAAAATAAAAATAAAATAAAATAAAATAAAAAAAATAAAGAGGAGAAAGTATAACGGGAGCACAAGCAACTTGCTGGCTCTTGGCTGGCCATAGTGTGGCCTGGGGATCCTCAGGGCAAGAGCACATTCACACATAATCTGCCACAATCCACAGCAGAACTGGGTCTTACAGTTTGGGGCTCTGCTTCCTTGTCACCTGTTGTGAAGTAATAGGGACAACGGGTGCCAGGCTGTCCAAAATGGCTATTCCTTGGCACTGGCCAGAGCCTGGCATCCCCAGTGAGGAGAAAGCTGGGATAAAGTGCCAACCTGGCCCGCAGAACCTGCATCTGGGCTTCCTGGGCTCTGGTTGTCCTCAGGAAGATCCGTTTGGCTGCAGAGCAGACTGATTTTGCTTACAGTACATACGGGTCTTGTGGTTTCTCTTCCTGTCCTCCTCTATATTTGTTTTCCGGAAGCTGGAAGGTGCTCTGACCAAGAGTTCCTCCTGAAGCCTGTGCATTACTCATTCACCTCCCCTAAGGCCAGTTTCCGGTGGGAATATTTCATTAAATCATTCCCACCAGCCCTGCGCACACTGCTAGCCTTATTTATAGATGTGAAACTGAGGCTCTGACAACTTAAATCATGTCTTAAGATGACAATCTGATGGGAACAGGATTCCGCCCAGCTCTTACTCCTGTCATGGCCTATGCTTGCTTGATTCTAATAGCTTACTTCCAGGGTCTGGATGGTGTCACTAAAGTCTTCAGTCTTTACCAACAAAAAATAAGCAGAAAGCCTCTCCCTCTAGTTCAGATGATTGTTGTGCATTGCAGTGCAGTCATCTCTGCCCTCGGTCGGTTCCCTGCAGAATTCTCTTGGAGGCATTTTTTTAGAGTGAATGATTACAAAAATTCTAGGAAAGAGTTAAGACATAAAATAGTAATCCCAGAATATAAATAACTCATGATAGAATTGTTCTAATATAATACTTCAAAGCAATATTTTTAAAAATAACATTATAAAGACCATTTCACTGGTAGTTAGTTCTATTTTTTTTTTTCTGGATGCCTCAAATAAGTACAATGTGTTTTGCCTCCATTTGACATTGGCTGGAATTTAAAAATTTCACTCAACCAGTTTCAAAGATTATAGATCTTTAATACTAAAAACACCAGTAAATAAAATTTTCAACAGTTTCGATGTACCTAACGCATGTGGCCATATTATTTCCATTTGAGGCTAAAAGAGGTCAAGCATCTTTTCTGAACCTTTGGACTATATGTTGAAGAATTCAGGCATTTTTGCTCATTTATGGTACTTCATATTGTTGCAAACCTTGTTTTCAAAGAAAACAAGCTGATAATAACTACTTGGGATAAGTATGCTTGTGTCTCTGACCCTACATACAGTATGTGAGGGCATTGGATCTCCAGGCAGTTTGCCCTCTGGATTTCCTGTCTCTGGGGACGCCTAGGCTATTTTTTTTCCTTCAGCCTTATTTGTAATGGTAACAAGACAAAGTGAAACAACAACTGAACCGTCCACTTAATAAACTCAGTCAGTGTTAATGCGGGGTGGCCTGTGACATAGTAAATGTCCAAAGTAAACTCTAGCATAATACTTATTATAAAATCCTGTCATAGTAAAAATAGAAGGAAATCAAACCAAAGTCTTGTCTGTGTATCTGAAAGTAGCTTGTAAATGTGGAAATGGGGAGGTTCTGCCTCAGGCTGCTAATGTGAGTTGTCAATGGTAGTGGAGGCTCATTAACTTTTTTCTTGGAATAGCAAGCATATGTTACTCGGTAAAAATTTAAAAAATGGAATAAAGACAGAAGGAATAAAGCCACCAGGTAAAGCAAAGGCTGAGGATTTTGGTTTCTACTTTACATTCTGAGAGTGTTAAAAATTAGCTGTGCTCCTGCTATGGGAAAGTTATTTCCAAGACTAGTCATTTTGAATATATAACAAGATTTTCCATTTTTAAATTGCTGGCTGCTGGTGTTGTGTTCTTACACTTGACTTTAGAAAGGCATTTACACGTTAACACAGCTTGGCATTAATATAATCACTGCAATCGAGAATATTCTTAGTTATCATAAAATGCTTGTCTCTCAATAACTTAATTTTTTCCTATGATTTAACAGAAGATATGGGTGGCAGTGCCGATAACAGATAGGGAAGCAGAGGCTTGAATAAGAAAGTTGTTGCTCACTCAGAATGTGCTATCTTTCTAATAAAAAAGAATGCTGATTGGGTACCTGATAAAGTACTTGATTGAATAATACTTTTTTGAAAGCCTGCTGAATAGGTTGATTTTCCAACTGACTTTGCTCCAACTTGCTCAGGTCTCCCTGTTCCCCAAAGAAGATCCTTATTTTAAATTACTGAATAATTGAAATGAGTTCCACTCTTAGGAGAATAAAAGTTGTACCAGGACCATTAACTTTGCTTGAGAAGATTGTCCCCAGCAGTAGGATCTCTGGTATGAAATGTGAGATAAGAAAAGTGTTGCAAGAGGTTTGCTCAGTGACAACGTGCACCTGATTCTTATTCTCAGTATCCCAGTGCCTTTTATTTGATGTCTATCATAAGGTTAACATCCCTCTGTGGCTCTCCCTCCAGTCACTGTTAGCATAGAAGTCCTCTGTAAATGTATGGAGCTGGAGTTCTCATCTAGTAATCCTGTCTCCATGATTTCAGGATCCATTCCTTTTTTTTTTTTGTCTTTTTAGAGACAGGGTCTTGCTATGCAGTTGAGGCTGGCCTTAAGCTCACTTCTGTAGCCCAGGCTGGTCTCGAACTCGCACTGATCCTTCTGCCTCAGCCTCCCAAGTGCTGGGATTACAGGCATGCACCACCATGCTCGGCTTCAGGATCCATTCCTTTTGACTGATTTTTCTTTTGTCTTTTTGAGACAGGGTCTCACTATGCAGTTGAGGTTGACCTTGAGCTCACTTTTGTAGCCCAGGCTTGACTGAGTTTTCTTATACAAATTGAATTTGTCTGTTTCTGTGTGTGTCCAATAATCTTTGATTGAATGCTAGGCATCGTAAGTTTTATGTTACTGAATACTTATTATTTTTGTATTCCTTTAATTATTCTTGATTTTATTCTCAAATGCAGACAAACTATTCTTTTTTTGTCTTTTTGAGACAGGGTCTTGCTATGCAGTTCAGGCTGGTCTTGAACTTGCACTCAGCCTCACAAGTGCTGAGATTCTAGGCGTGTGCCCATGCCCAGCTCAGACAAACTATTTTGAAATGAGTTGTTCTTTTGCAATTTATTTTTAGGTGGGACCACAGAAGCTTTTAATCCAGGACTAATGAAGACTAATTTCTTTAAATCTCTACGTAATGTATGATGTATTATGAGGCTGTTCCTCTTCAGCAGATAGACTCCCAAGGCGTTCCTAGCCTGGTGTGAACTCTGGTGACGGTTCTGTCTGATGCTTTCTGCTGTTTGCATCTTTCTTTCCCTCCCCTAGTAATGCTCACACCATCAGAATGCAGCTGAGGGCCCAAGAGGCTAAGGTTCATGAAAATTTTCCATGTAGCATTTTATCCTCCCATACGTCCTCATGTTGCCTTGCAAATGCTGGCCTTCTTGGGTCTCTTCAAGCTCCTAATGTGTCTCTTCAGCTCAGGGAGCCCACTAGGCTCTGCTTGAGTCTCCCTACCCTGTGCTGTGGTTCACAAATATTCTCCAGGCAGGAAGCTGATGGAACATTCACTTTCTTTGGAGCCTTTCTGGCAGCAGCTGGGACATTATGTCATGTGTTACTGTCTGAAAACTTGTTTTTTTGTACCTTGTCCATTTTGGTTGTTTAAAGTGAGAGGACAAATCAGTCCCTGCCATTTCATTGTGGACGGAAGTAGATGTCTTGTAGTGAAGGATCTCAAATTCAGAGGTGCAGCTGGGTTCCTTGGTCTTGATGGGTCTCCTCATTGTCTCATGATCTGTAGTGAGGTAATGTCCCTTAGGAAGATCCTAAAGTCAAAGTCTGGGTTATTTTGAACAGGTTTGGTTTTAGGAAGAGACAAGATATTCAGGAAAGCTCTCCTGATGACAAATACGACAGTACTTGCGTTGTGGTACCCAGAGGAATTTCTTTAATGACAAAGTGTCACCTTTCTGCTCAAAACACTGGAACATCTGCCTCTTGCTTGCACACTGATAAGTATCATCTTGATCCCTGCCTGTGGCTTCTAAGTCCCCTCTGTTCCCACTTTCTTTTCTTCTGTATTCATTTATGCTAGTATTTTTGAGTTCTGAGCATGCCCTTGTGTCTGTATGTCCTGTCTCCTGTTTCATGACAGCCATAGTTTCTCTAGACTAACCAAGACAGCTGCATGGGCAAGGATGGTCCTTCAGATCTCAGAGGCGCTATAGTACTAACACCCATGTTCTCACAAGCAGCTTCCTCGTGGATGGAGAGTCACATCTGAAAAAGCCACTGTAGACCACTTAACATGAGAACTAATATTTCATAGGAAATAAAATTTTGAGATTTGATTGAGGCTTGGGAAGGACAGATAGCTCAGTGGCTTAAGCACCTGCCTGGCAAGAGTTAGGTCCTGAGTTTGATCCCAAATGCCAAAACCAAATTAAACCAAACTGAACCAAACCAAACCAAACCAAAAGGATTTGATTTAGGCTTTATTTAGAAAATCAACTTTTAAATATATCAAAATAAATACATTTTATCTTGCATTTGCCAAATTCTGGATTCCAATTTCTATTTAATTTTTTCCAGTTTTCTTTTTTAGTTAGTATGTTTGCATTACATAAAGATTACCTTCTTTATGAGAAGCTGTTGCATGCACATAACACATCTTAATTCTTTTTTATCCCTTCACCCCCATGTCTAGATGCCCTTCCCATCTGAACAAAATCTATCTCCCAGCTTCCTATTATCTACCTTTTATTTTGTTCTTTTTATATTTTGGGCTTCTTGTGTAAGAGAAACCATGCAGTGTTTCTGTCTGTGTGGCTGATTCATTTCACTGGAAGCTGTGCTCTCGAGGTGCAACTACTTTCCTACAAGTTACTCAAGTTTATCCTTATTTATGACACAGTAATACTGTACTCCCATGTATATAAACACTGCATTACATTTATATATTCATTCATTCATGGACATATAGGCTTCTGCTAAGATTTAGCTGTTAGGAAATGTGCTGCTATGAATATGGTTATACATATAGCACTGTGATATGACATCTTTAACTCCTTCTGGAAGATCCGTAGAGGGAGAATGGCTGGGTCACATGGCATTCCTGGCTTGAGTTTTATGAGAAGTCGCCACGCTGATTTCCACAGTGGTGGTACCAGTTACATTTTCACCAACAATATACAGACGTGCTATTTTTCTCCTCCAGCCATACCAGCCCTTGTGGTTATTTGACTTCTTGAACATAGCCATTCTTTCTGGAGTGAGATGCAATCTCAGTGTTCTTTAATTTTGAATCTCTGACATCCAATGAGAAATATCTGTTTATTTTGGTTGCTTATCTTTTGATTTGGTCTTTATTGGGGGAGGGTCTGTTGTTTTTTGAGTTTTATAAGATTGGACCTGAAGGAACAGGAAAGTAAAAAGGTATAATAGATATAGTAAAATGGAAAGAAACAACTTAATGATTAAACAGCGGAGATGAGAGAAAAGATAGGAGGAAAATCATGCAAGCATATACACAGGACGGCTGAGATGACCAATCACTTCCATCAGTTTTTTGAAAACGCAGTTCACGTTTAGAATTCTCACCGTGACTGTGTGCACTGATATCTGTGGTCTGAGCAGGTACCATGGGGACAGCAGTGTGTAACACAAATCCATGGCTGAAGAGCTCTCATCTTGGTCTTCTAAATGTGTACCGTTTCTAATCAACTCTTACTATACCCTCTTTGAAATAAACGTTTGAAAAAAGGTAAGAAAAAATTAAGGAACATTGAAAGCAAGTATTAATATTCAATTATTTGTCTGATATTATATAACTATATCTGTTAATCTGAGGAACAGATATGATGCTAAAATAAATAATAGAACAACCATCGTTTATTAGCTATTCCTGTTTTGAAAATCTGCAGTGTAGGCATCGTATATTACCCTGTTTCTGTCTTTGTTTCTACTATTGGTGTTTGCTTTTGGTTTTTACTCTTCAAAATAAATAAAATTAAATTGAAAAAAGTTAACGTACCAGTTTCTACATCGTATGTAATTGCGTTTCTGTTGAATTGTTCTCTTAACTAATATTTGATGTCCTTCTTCGCCTTTTGATCAGCTTTAACTTGAACTCCATTTTTTTTTTAAAGTGCCCATTTTTTCCTGCTTGCTTTTGGTTTTCAGTTGTGTGGAATATTCTTTCCCCATCATTCAATCTTTAGTCTGCAAGTCTCTCTTTAAGTTACATGTATTGTACATAGCACACCGCTGGGTTTTGTTTCTTGATCTATTGTGCCAGTCTATGTCTTTTGACTGGGAAATTTAAAGCATTCATTGAGAGTTAGTACTGAAAGGTATTAATTTACTTCCTGTTACTGCATTATTTTTTCCTGCTCATTTTTTTTCCCTTCTTTTTTAACTCAACTATTCATCATACATGCTGTGTTCATTCTATGGCATCTTTTGCTGTTTTTTAGCTTCACTATCTATTTGTAGGACAACCCTGAGCATTTTCTGGAGTGCTGGTTTGGTGGTCATGAATTTCTTCAGTTTCTCTTTGCCATGGAAATGCCTAAATTCTCAATCAATTTTAAACGTTGCCAAGATACATTGTTCGGCGTTGGATATTGTTTTTCTTTAGGGCTTGAAACATTTTACTCCAGGCTTTTTTAGCCTTAAGGTCTGTGTTGAGAAGTCAGTGGTCATTTTAAGGAGCTTACCTTTTTAAGTGAGTTGTTGCTTTTCTCTAGCCACTTTTATGACCCCGTGCTTGTGTGGGACTGCTGGGCTGCTGAGTTTGATGTGGCACGGAGAGGTTCTTTTGCAGTCATGGTTACTTGGGGTTCTCCTCCCTCATTTATTTATATGTTACGTTATTTTTCCATATTTGGAGAATCTTCTGCTAGCATTTCTATAAACAGATTTTTAAAATGCCCTTTCTTCTAATTTTTATTTTACTAACTCCAAGTAATCTTAGATTCATCTTCTTCACATCATCTACGAGTGGTTAGATCCATTTATCATATTCTCTTACTGTTTTTAAGGCACTTCTCATTGCTTGGTCACTGATAGCATCGCTGTCTTCTCGCTCTTACACTCTGTCCTCACACTGGCCACTTCTGCTGCCCATAATTTGATAGGATTTTTAATCTCTTGAATTTCTGTTTGCTACCTTTTTCTGCACTCTGAATTTTTCTGTGTTCCACATTTTCTTTTTGAATCATTTGGATTAGCTCAGGGTCTTAAACGATGATGGCATATTGGGACATTTTTTCCCTTTCTCCCCTTGAGACCCAAGCCCTTTGGTGAAGGTGTTCACCTTCCTCACCCAGCATTCTTGGGAAGTTCATAGGATGTGTGCATTTCACATGGCGGCTTAGGGCTCGTCATAGTTACTTGTTCACTGCTGAGGTCAAAAACCTGAGGGCTACAAGTTAAATAGGAAAGGTTTATTTTGGCTTATAGTTTGTAGAGGTTTCAGTCCAGAGTTGTCTGGATCTCAGGAAGGGCAGTGTGGCAGAGGGACGTTTCAGAGAAAGACAGTCCACAGCAGTAGGCAGGAGGCAACCCGCAGATAGCTCCTTCCCCTTTCATCCTATCCAGTCTATAAGCCTATCGGTTGGGCCCGCCCATCCCAAGGAGGAGCTTCCACTGTCCATATCAAGAAACATGCTAAACTCGTGTTGTTATCACACACCCTTAATCTGTAGTCACACAGCCGCCCCCGCAGAACCCCATCTATAAGTGCATGACGCCTTCCGGGACATCTCGACCAGCCATGAGAGATTTATTCTGTGTTCAACTAAATACTGTCTGGGCTGCATTTTCTCCAGCTCTCCGTTCTCGGTGTTGCTGTACCTTTCGATTGGATCAGTTGATTTCATGGTTGTGCAGTTTTGGTAAGGAGAACCTGTACTTCCTGAATTAAAAGAAAGTCTATCTTTTAATTCTTTCCACACCTGAGCATTCTGCGGCCTCTGCCTGCCCAGGTCTCCCTTCCTGTTCTGGTGAGTGAAGCACACTTACTCTGTTGGCTTTTTGTCGGTGTTGCCATCAGGTCTGAAGAAGGCTGCTGCTCCTGCTTCAGTGCTCATTTGCCTTTACTGGCTGGGGTGGTAAGGAGTTGTCATGACAGCTGAGAGTTCTGAGAGCTCTGTTTCTCCCCAGTATTACATCTTGTGGATCCAGCTCTTTCTTCACCTCAGACGGCCTCATATCACATCATTCAATGCCTTCCCCTTCAACCTTTCCTCGCCTCTTGTGGCTTCTCTGCTCCTGGGCATGAATTATCTCATGTTGGATTCACTTGGTTCTCATTTCTTTGTTTTCAAAAAATCTGTGCTCTTTGTGATGACCCAGTCCTCTTCATTATGCCAGTAACTTGATTTTAAGGCATACTTGATCTCTAATTCTGTTGTTTGGCCCACAATTTATTTCTTTGGTTGTAATCTCCATTTCCCTCCAGTCTCATGATTTTCTCATCTCATTAATTTTATATGAAAAATGTCAAAGATTATGAAAGTTTGAAGGGGCTTGCAGTGGATATACATTTACTCACTATACAGATTCTATAATTAAAATCTCACTCTACTTGCTTTATTATGTACCTGTTAATTCGTTCTCTCCTGAGTCCATTCATTGATCATATGTTTTCTCAGATTTAAAAGCAATTGTTGACACTGGCATACATTCCTCTAAATACTGCAGCATGAACATCATTAATTGGAGTTTATTATTTGTTTATAGCATTTCCCCCTTTGATGTAAGATTTGTGTATCGTGGTGTGGTGTATACAACTGTTACATGTACCACTGGATGAGTTTTCCTAAAAAATGTATTCTCATAATTTTCACACACAGAGCAAAGGTGAAAGAATTTACAACAAACAACCTCATATGTACTACCTAGATTTTTGTTTTAAACTCTAGCTATACTCGCTTTATCATATATCTATCACAAGCTTTCTTCTGAAGTAAAGTGTACGTGATATGCATAATTATCAAATATACATCTGGTGAATTTTAACTGACACATATTTTATATTGTGTATACTTTATATCCTTCATGCTGTATTCACCATGTATTTTATACTTCCAAACACCAGCAAGCTATACAATGTCCCCTCAGGCATTTTCTCCTGCCTCTGCTCAGCCAATCTCTACTTGCTATCCAGAAGCAGTAACAGGACCTATGTTCACCAGCTGGCCAGTCCCAGCTGCCGCAGAACCGCTGCTGGGTTTTTTTTTTTTTTTTTCCTACCATAGAGTTCATTTTGCTTACTTTGGAACTTCAAATAAGTAGAATCATATTGCATGTATTCTTTGACTTGAGACTTCTTTCTCTCAGCATAATATTTTCCAAATTCATCCTTCTGGTTGCCTTTATCAGTGGCTTATTCCTTTCTGATGCTTCACAGCTCTCCCACGTTGGGGCAGCACAGTTTGTTCATTCACCCTCTTGCCAATGGACAGCTTGGATGTTTTCAGTTGATGGCTATAATAAAGAACGCTGCTAGGGACATTCTTGGGCAAGTCCTTTTATTAACGCCTACATTTGCTGACCATAGATAAAGACCTCAGAATGGAATTATTAAACAATAGGGTCGACGTAGGTTTAGTTTCATAAGGTACTACATGACACTTCCCAAATTGTTGTGTTATATTTCTACCAGCAGTGTCTGAAGGTTCCAGTTGCTCCACATCCTTAGTAACACTTGGCCTTGTCAATCTTTTTACTTTTAGCCCTTTCCAGTAGGGCATAAAGGCAATTTCAGATTCTGTTGAAAACCTTGGACTCATGTTCCTGTTGCATTTTTCCTCAACTAAAACACTGTGAAGAATTTTCTTCTGTGGTTTAGCTAATGTTTCTTCAACAGGATGTTCACATCTGTCTGTGCAGGCCCTGTCTGTTTCCCCCTCAGAAGGAAGGAAGCCCCATCCACCGCACTGACATTCCTAGCTGACATTCCTTTCCTGTATGAGCAGTGCTCTCTAGGTATTGATGTTGATCTAATGGAGTGTGGTTGGCTTCTCAGCTTTCTCTATTGTAACTGAGAGTGGCTTGATTTTCTTCTCTTGGCTACGCTATTTTTTAAAACTCAGGTATATTGAATAATTATTTGCATAGAAAAAATCCACCCTTATCTTTTCCTACAGTTCTGTGACTTGGGGCAAATGCTTACAACTGTAGAGTCCACCAACATCAAGCTATATATTATTTCTGTTATTTCATCAAGTCCTTTCACACCCATGTGTAGTTTGTCTTCCTTGTTAACCTCAATCTCTGGTGGCCACTGACCTGGTTCTTGTCTCTACAGTTTGCTTTTTTTTTCCAGAATGGTTCATAAATGGAATCAGGACATCCATACTGTTTATGAATTGATAGTTTGTTCTTATTGCCAAGTGTGATTCCATTACATGGTTGTGCTACAACCCTGTGTATCTACTTTCCAACCAATGCACATTTTAGTTTTTTTCCACTAACAGCTGTTTATAAATAAAGTTCCTATAAATAGCTGCATGCTGATTTGTTGTGGGCTTTCATCTCCTTTCCTGGACTTCCTCTTTCGGAATTCTGCCCAGTATCCTCTCTTGGGTTCATAACAACTGGTTGGGGTTTTCCAGGGGTACCATTAACTTTTTTTTTTTTTTTTAATTGTTTTCTTTTTTGATACCAGGAATTGAACTCTGTGCCTTGAGCTTGCTAGGCAAGCACTGTACCGCTGAGTTACACCCCCCACCCGGTACCATTAACTTTGGACAATTATGGAACTTACTCATACCAGTGAAAACCAGACTCTGATAATGCCCCGTTTTTGCTGCTTCTCCTCTGCAGTTTTTTCTACTCTTTCCCAGGTAGTGGAGCAAAAGTTGGGCATTCCTTTTGCCTTGGCTTTGCTCCAGCTCTGATGCAATGAGTGAGAAGATCTGGGGTTTCATTGACCCCAAAATGGCTTCCAGGGCAGGCAGTGGTACTGCATGGTCCTTATTCTTTTCCTTGGCTGATACTTTGGAAGTCTAGGCTTTGGCCTGATCTTCATTTTTTAAAATGTATTTAGTACAGGATCAGTAGTGAATATAGGTCTCACTACAGATCTGACTCAGAGTGATCCTATTTTCAGCCCCCTAAGAGCTGGGATTGCAGGCAGCACCACCACGCCCAATCTTAATTGCCTTCCCAGCATGCCCTGGGGGTGGGGCTGGCATGGCAGGCCAGGAAGGGAATCTTGGTCCTTGCATCTGCCTAGGCAGGTGCTTTAAGCTACTGAGCTATCTGGCTGACCCAATTTCATATTTTATTTTGCTGCTTTCCAGTCTTTTTTTCCTCTTGGTGTTGCCTAAATGACTTACTTCAGCTTTTTGGTAAGCGACGTCCCACATGTAGCTTCCGTCAACCATCCAAACTCCAAAATCTCTGCTTATCATTAAAAACTGCACAGACACTGTTGAATAATATTTTTTTTTCTGGCTTAATCATCTGATTTTTAAAATCTATTAAAGCTTTTTATTGTGGTATATGCATGTTTACACGCTGCCTGGAATACTTTCTGGAATCCAGTGTGATATAAATAAATCCACCCAGTGAAAAGAAATCTGTACGAATCAAGAGTTACTTGAGACTGCCAGGACTCGTAGCTACTGCTAGGCTAACATTTGGGATCTTGAGGAATTGCGAGGTACTGGCTTTGCTGAATTCATGACTACTGCTTTTCAAGGAGTAGAGATTTATCTCATGGCAGCTGAAACAATGTTGTGTTCAGATTTCAGGCCGGTACTGCAAATTAGTGAAACAGATTAGTGTAAAGCAAAAGGTAGAGGTGGGGACTCTAAGAAATGAGAGTAACTAACCTGTTCGTGGCGGGCATCCAGGCCAGTCCTGCAGGAACTCAGAAAGGGCAGACATCAGCAATGGGCTGGAAGATGCCGAGTTTGAGTATTCATGTACCTCTTTTCACCATGAAGTTCTGCTTTCAGATGAAACCTAAAGGTGGGCAACTGAGTTTGCAGCCTAAATAAGTGACTTCAGGATCCATCTCCTTGAAGGTCCCAGGACTGTGAGGGAGATTACGGAGCTTCAGACTAGATCTCAAGGTCTTACTGCCCAGCTCTGATCCCTGTTCCCCTTACACACCTGCAGGAGGAGTCACTCACTTCTCAGTTCTAGATGTTGTGGCTTCGCCCATGACACCTGGACCCCCATCTAACCCTATGCCACTAACAGTGTGTGCTTTACACATTGGAAAGTTATTTTCAGTGTGACCAGTGGAAGTCCTGAGCTGTGGACATCCGTGGGCGTGTGGCTACGTGTACGCCCATGTGCATCTGTGTGTGGATGGATAGTGGGACCGTAATCTCTCTGCAGGTGTTTATGGCTCAGTGGGGAAAGCCAAGTAGATCCTGCAGCGAATGTTTCAACCCAGTGTTATTTTAGAATAGTGATCTGCAGTCTCCTGTCGCTGGGCCACATGCAACCTGCAGTGTGCATTTGTGCTTCATGTGAGCTAAGGATAGTTTTATATTTTTAAGGATTGTTACAAAAAAGCAATGAAAACAATATTTGATCTGCAAAACCTAAACTACCGACGATCTGGATCTTTGCTGAAAATGTACCAGCCATGCTGCAATGTCAGTTCTCCTTTAGTCTGAGATGAACACTAACCTGGCTTTAAACAGGTAGGTGCTCAGTGCAGGTGACACACGTGCCTCTGGCTTTTGTTTGCTCCGAAAGCTGCTTTCCTGCTAAGCCTGTAGTGGTCTTCGCTGTACAGAAAGGTGAGCCTGGGTCCCTGGGCTCCTGCAAAACCTGTGGCCAGTGTTTTTGCTCACAATCTCTCATCAGTATCTCCTGGAACAGTAAGGGCTGGATGTCAAGAGACTGAACTGAACTGCTGTCACACCGTGCTTGGGGACCCACTGGCCTCTGGCTGCCCAGGGGGTGAGCCACATGGTCCTTTACATGCGAAATTCCCCAGGGCCGTGATGGCTTAACTTTGGACCCAGAGCATCCAGTCCTCTCTAAGCCCAGGTTTGTCTCTCTGACATTTTGTGGGGGACAAATTGGAAGCCTTGGTGTTAGGGCTCCTGAAGCCAGTAAGATAGCTAACGAGGCCCAGATCCTGGAGCCTACAGGCCTCAGTGGCTTTGCTGCTATTTAGAGGACGCAGCCTGGAGGAAGCTATTTGCACCATAATTGCTAGCTGGTATAGTTTGTATCTAGGTGTCCCCCACAGCCTCATGCAGTCATGGGGTGGCTTCTGGAACTTGTGACTGATTCTTGATCCAATGCTGCAATTGCAGGTCTCAGTGCTACACCCTGGCCCTGGGGTACATAACTTGTATTACAATGTAAGGAGGGGAGGGAGGTTAGCTAGCTGCCTGAGCTATTGCCCCCCCCCTTTTTTTCTTTAAAAAAAAATATATTTAGCTGGGCGTGGTGGCACACACCTGTAATCCCAGCACTCAGGAGGCTGAGGCAGGAGGATCAGTGCGAGTTTGAGACCAGCCTGGACTACAAAAGTGAGCTCAAGGCCAGCCTGAACTGCATAGTGAGACCCTGTCTCAAAAAGACAAAAAAAAAAAAAAAAATCACTGTCTCAGGGTGCCCTGGGGGTGGGGCTGGCATGGCACATGGGGGGACTGAATCAGGGCTGCAACACTCTGCCTAAGCAGGCGCTTTAGTCCTCTGAGCTATCTGGCTGCTCCCCCCCACCCTCTTGCTCGTAGACACTATCATGATCAGCTGCCCTCTGCCATGTGCAGCTCTGCCTTGGAACCAGCTGAGTATGGAGCGAAACCTCCAGTAACTATGAGCTCAATAAACCTTTCCTTCTTTCATTCTGGGTGTCGGGCGCTTGTCCCAGAAATGGCAGAAGAATAACTCAGATGCTGGCCACAGCTAATAACCACCCATTTCAGATCCATCCTCAGTGAGCAAATTCTCTCCCTTGATGGTGGCCCTGAGCCACCATTTCTGTGACTCTGAGGAGCCTGCCCACCCTGGGCTGGGAGAGGCAAGACCCCACGGACATCCACACTCAAATCCTGCTTCAGCTTCGGCTTGCGCTGTGATCTTGATGAGTCATCCCCTTCTACAGAGCTCAGTTGCCCCATTTGCAAAAGGAGAAGGGTGGGGTAGATGTCTGCTTTTCAAACTAGGAGTCTTGAGACCAGCAGAACAAGCCTCTGAACTTAAAAAAAAAAAAAAAAAAAACTGTCCCCCATCCCCTCAAAAATAGATGCAACTATTTTGTGGTTCACTAGCCTGGTCATGGCCATGGTTATAAGACAGTAGTTTCAATTTTTGTTTCCAGTGTTAAGGATGGAGCCAAGGGCCTGTGCACGCTAGGCAAGTGCTCTACCACTGAGCTGTATCCCCTGCCCAAGTGTTCACTGCCACTATTGTATTAATCACCATGCTCTTGAATTCTCCCGGGCTAGTGGGAGAAAGGACAGATGTGTATGTGTATGCACTGAGGGACTGCGGTGCCCTGGATGTCCATGACAGTTTTTACAATAGTCAGTGGAGGGAAGCTGAGTGGAAAAACTAAGGTATTGCACTCAACACTGGCCTTCCTAGGTGCGAACCAGCCTGCACGCTGGCAGCCACCGTGCTAGGAGTGCGGTGCTGGCTGGAGCCAGAACATCACCACCTGTGTTTTTCTAAGGCTGTGACTTTAACTTTAACGTATTTGCCAGTCATGGGCAATTGGATCCAAGAGTAGGTTTTAGTCTTTCTGTTGTGTAAGAACTAGTGACTATACCTAGGTCTATCTGTATGTGTACATCTTGATAATACTATAACAATAAACATTTTAAGACAAATTTGGGGCTCTGTGGATAGTTTTTTCACCTCCTAAAATGGCACGTACATTCCCTAAGAATCAGGGGTCTAGAGTACGGCTGTGAACCATTTGTAAAGGATCAAGCAGAGGCAGATAATGTGACAGCCACCTGCTGTCCCAGCCCTCTGGAAGGCTGAAGCAAGAGAAGGGCAAGTTCCAGCCCAGCCTAGGAAACTTAGTGGCGTAGTGAGACCCTACCTCAAAATAAAAAAATGAAAAGGGCTGGGGTTGTAGTCCAGCATGAATGCCCTGGGTTCAATCTGCAGTTCTGCAAAAATCAATAAAAGTTGTAAAAGCCAGACAGCAAATTTTTAGAGGTTGCGAGCCATATTGTTTCTGTTGCAATTACTCTGAAAATTAGCCACAGGTAATACATA
Organism: Myocastor coypus; assembly: GCA_004027025.1. Classification (NCBI taxonomy): domain Eukaryota; kingdom Metazoa; phylum Chordata; class Mammalia; order Rodentia; family Myocastoridae; genus Myocastor; species Myocastor coypus. The sequence goes on from PVJA010000770.1 coordinate 80,288, forward strand.
AAGAAATGGACGTGGCTGTGTTTTAATAAAGCTTTATTGACAAAAGCAGGCAGCAGGCCAGAGCTAAGCTGTAGGCCACAGTTTATGAATTCTGAAAGACTGCTGCGGCATCTTTCTCCTCACATGGGACCAGCAGTTTCAGGGTGGCGACAAGTCATGTCCTTTGGTTTCTCAAAACCCTCTCCTGCTCCTTGTTGTCTGGGCTTCCAGAGGCACCCGGGGGCACTGTGCTTGGTCTCAGGGCCCACGGCTGGCTGGGTTGCCTCACGTCCTGCCTGCGACCACCTCTGCACCCCTGCGGGAGAGCCAGCCCTGCTGCTGGTGTGCACACCTCGCCCACATTTGGAGGCTGTTAGGGAACTCATCCTGCGGCCCTTTTATCTTTCTTTATAAATCACCCTCTCCCTCCACTTAATCCTGCTTGGCCTGCTCCTCTGAACTCCCTCCAATTTGTCTCTGGTGAGCCAGTTCTGAGCTGTGCAGGCTGCAGGCAGCCAGGTGTGGCCCTGTAGAGGCTAGGGGAGAGGGGGCGGGGGCCTCCTCCATCTGCCAGGGATGTCGCTTTGGCTGCAAATGCCGGTACCTTTGCTCTTCTCCGCTGAGTGGAGCCGAAGTAATTTCCTAATTCAACATTCACTTAACATATATTCACTGAGCCTCACCCTGCATGCCAGGCAGGGGCGACGACGCTGTGCCACTGCCTTCCTGGCTCTGACATGGATGGCTAAGCAAACGCACAGCATAAGTACACAGTTTTGAAGTGTTGTGGAAACCAGCAGGCTTGAGATGGTCAGCGCGGAGGCAGCAAGTGCAGAAAGAACCCGTCATATACACAGAAGACTGAGTGAGGAGGCAGCATCCGCACCTGGACCTCGAGACAAAACAGGTGCCTGCCCCGAGGAGGGTGGACGAATGGCAGCTGCACAGGTCCTGTGGTGGGAATGAGACGGTTGTGCTTGATTGTGGGAGGGACAGGAAGTGAATGAAATCCGACGGCTGCAGAGCCACTAGCCTCTCAGGAAGGTGGGCGTGGCAGTTCCCTGGCTGCAAAGCCAGCAGTGTGAGACACGATGAGCCTAGTGGGCATCTACCTAGTGGGAAGAACCACACAGTCTATGCTTTATTTAACTGATCATATTTCATATTATTGTCTTCAAAGTACCATTTTGCCTTTTGAGATTCTGTATTGTTTCTTTTTAAAATTATGTTTTATTCTCTCTCTTTTTTAAAAATTATATTTCAGGCTCAGACAAACTGTCAGAAAGAATCAACCTCCCCTGCCTTCCAGTGTGGAAATTTCTCAAAAAACTAGGATTAGAGATCGCATTTGACACACCTATTCCTCTCCTGGGTATTTTTCTAGAAGAACTGAAAGCACTGTATCACAGTGATACATGGGTGCCCATGTTTACAGCAGGGCAATTCGTCACAGCTAAATCCTGGAAACAACCCAAATGACCGTCACCTGAGGAGTGGATAAAAATGATGTGGCACTTTACACAATGGAGTATTACTCAGCCATAAAGAAAGAAAACTCAAAGCTTTCTTACAGGTAAATGGATGTAACCAGAGACCATACTCATAAGTGACATAAGCCAGACCTGCATGTGTAAACATCGTATTGTCTCCCTAGTGTAAGAACCTGAAACAGTAAATAAGATGCAAACGGAAAAATAGATATTGTGAAAGGGTAAGAAACTACTCAAAAAAAAAAAAAAAAAAAAAAAAAAAAAAAAAAAAAAAAAAAAAAAAAAAAAAAAAAAAAAAAAAAAAAAAAAAGGAACAACTGGGTTGGAGGAAAGGAGAAAAGGAAAAATATATATATTATCATAGTACAACTATGCTTCTATTTTCATGAAGGAATAGATAGTGCTCATTTTGTTTGATCAGTTTTGCATGGCTATATCTGATCATCTGAGCAACTACTTTAACTATGATAATATGCCATATAACTCATTAATTTACTATTGTCTTGTATTCAAATTCTGGGTAGGTCATATCATTTAAAACCCTTTTGTTCTCTTTAAAATAGAAACAAAACATTGAAGGAGCCAAGTTTCTAATCCATAGCAGTTAGAATCATCCCTTTGGTGCAAAATTCCTCTATTACAACTCAAAATAAAGTCTCCTGTTCATTCTTTCATACCCTATGCAAGAAACAGGCAATGAAGAAATTTAAAACCCCCACATTCTTCGTTCTGGAGAACTCATAGCTTAATGGGGGGGCCAAAAGAAGACACAACTGCCGCACGGTCTGGGGAGTGCTCTGCTGGGACAGGGTGCTGGGCTTGGCCAATTCCCAGGCTTCCTAGAGCTCAATCTCAAAGGGGAAAAGGAGAGTAGGGAAGTGCTCAGGTCAGAAGGAACCACACGCACAAAGGCTCAGAGGCACAAAGAGTCACCATATCCCTTGGCCAGGCTAGAGCTCTGGTGTGCAGCAGCCGCTGAGAGCCTTTCTAGAGTTTGACTAGTGCTGCAAGGGCTGAGTTCCACTGTCAGATTTAGCCTGTGAGTGTGTGGTACTTAACAGATTGCCAAGTCACATGGCAATGTCCAGTTGCAGTGAGCCTGCTTGGTTCTGGGTGTGGCAGACTCACTTCAGCCAGGATTGTTGTTAGAAGGCATGAAGACAGCTGGGAAGGATTTCAGCTGGTTCTCCTGGGAAGAGCTTCATCGTGGCCAATTTCCTCAGAGGAGCTCCATCCTTCTCTGCTGCCAAGGGTAGCTGCTGCTCTCTTTGGAGGAGCTTGGGTCTCCATGGGTGTGGTCTCCTGGCCTTTGGCACAGATTCTTGAGCTTCCAGACCTGGATTTTCAGCCTGCTGGCCCAGACTCTTTAGTTGCTAATGCTGACCCTTTGGCCTCTTGGTGCAGACCCCTCAGTTGTCCATTAGGGAGCCTTTGGCCTTCTGATTCGGACTCTACAGGATGTTGCTGTGCATCCCAGGTCTTTGGCTGGATCATTTGGATCTCTAGTGAATGGGCAAAACTTTTACACTTCTCTACATTTGACTCTGGACAGCCATTGTAAGCCAATCTTGTGCACTTCTGAGTCCTGCATTACATTTGGTTTAGAATACATGCAGTCTTTTGAAGAGTTGTGCTTGAGCCCTGCAAGCTCTTGTCACTGAGTCAAGTAGGGAAGGCTGGCTTGTACTTGCCATGAGCTATGTGGTCTCAGCCCATCACCTCACTCCCTCTGCCAGACCCCTGTGGTCACTGTTTCAGTGCATAGTAGGTGCTTGTTTGCATGTACCATCACGTACTTCCGGTTTACAGTTGTGCTTCTGCCAGGTAAGAACTGCACATGAATCTGGCTCTAACACACTTCTGCCAGTTTCCTGGCATTAGAATCCATAGGTTGGTGGGACTACTTTGGATTTAACATGCTCATGGCAGGGCCATAGTGCATGCCTGTCTCTTTGGGCAACTTGTACCACTGCTGGTGTGGGCATGACTACCATTGAATGGCTTATACCTCCTAATGATTGCGTGTGGTCTACCAGTGGTATAAGCCAGCAGGCATGTATTCAGCTCAGTGGCTGAGGGGTTTTGCTTTGGGCCCAGGTGCTGGAGCCTTCACTCTCTGCCTCTCATGGGTTTGGAAGTGGGAGATGCTATTCTGCAAGCAGATATTATCCTCTAGCTCAGTGGAACAGCCTGGAGTGGGGGCCGATGTCTTCCAGTGGCCTTGCTGAGAGAAATGGATCGTCTCTGTCCAGACTCACAGTCCCTGCTTTGCAGCTCCACTAAGGTGCATAGGAGCCAGGAACCCCTCGAGGGCAGGGAGTTGAGCTGCAAATGCTGGCAGGCCTGGCCTCTCTCAGCACGTGTGATGCATTAGGCTGGAATGGCTCCCCAGGGCCCCTCCCCATCATCTCCTCTGCAGCAGTTCAGAGGTGGCGTGGAAGACCGAAGGAGCACGTTCACAGGTTGCTTGCTGAAGGCTCGTTGGCTGTGGGCCTCGCAGGCTCGGGTGTGGGGAAGGAGGTGACAGGTGAGGTGTGAGTGAGGGAAGAGGTGAGCCCAGGCAGATGGGGCCTGGTGACTGTAGGTGGGGGCTTGTGGAGGGTGGTGAGGGGAGACACAGGGGCAGTGGTGTCAGTCGACATCTGTACGCCAGCCAGCAAATCCTGGTCAGGCTGCCGGGGACTTTGCCTAGGGAGGAAGAAGCCTGGCTGGGCAGTACAGCTGAGGAAAGCCCACAGGGGGAGCTCGGAACATACCGTGGAGCCTCTGGCCTTGGGAGAGATGGGGCACAGTGGGGCACAGTGGCTTTCCTGGCCCAGACTTCTTCCTAATCCTGCCGGGGATGTAGCCTGGTCTTCTCTGGTGATGGGGACCTCAGGGTCCTGGGGAGATGTTGCAGTTAATGCCTGACTCTGAGGTGGATACTAGGCCAGATCTTCGCATGAGTTTTTTTTTTTTTTTTAACTGATTAACATAAAAGCTTCTATTGGCCACCCAGTCTATGGTAAGAGCTGAGGAAACAGCTAAAGAAGCTCCCTGCCCTAGGAAAAGTGACTAGCTACTTCTTGCTGAAGTTTATGTTGTGCAGCTTCTGGTCACCGTCGCATCACAGGACCTTGCTGCTATGGAAGACGTTGCCCCATGTAGAAGGCAAAGAGCTCCTGACCTTGCTTCTCCATCCATGAGTCCATCAGTGCAGCCCTGAAGCTGCGAGTCCCTCCAGCTCCTCTGGAGCTCCTGGCTTCAGTCCACGCCGAGCTCCCACCCCCGGAGCAGCTGGGGCATGGCTGCTGGGCGGGGTGCGCTGCCTGCAGTGTTCTGGAGCTCCACTGGAAACCATGTGGGAAGAGTGACTGGACCGCTTGACCGCAGTGTTCAGCGCTCTCTGAGCAGAAATCAGCCTCGTTTCCCTGGAGTCTGCAATGTTCCCCTCTGAACTTCTTTGGCCCTGGAGCTACCTTTATGCTTCAGCTTTGCTGCCTTCTCCTGTAGGATCTCTCTGATCTAGGAGTTCCTGGAGAGAAACAGTGTCCCGCATGAGGGGTCATACCACCTTCCTGCTCCTGGTGTCCCCGGGACTCAAGGTGTGATCCTCATGGGCCAAGAGATCCAGTTGTTCCTTGTTGGGAAGACACTCCTCCCTCTTGGCTCTGAGATTCTCTGCAAGCTCAGGACCCTTGATAATGACCCTTGCAATGGATGGTGGCAGTTGATAGATTGTGTCAACTTGATGTGCCAAGCTTGGCTGGGTCTTCTGGTTGCATTTCCGGGCCCTGGGGGCCCCGCCCTTCTCCTGGCCTTTGGCACAGATTCTTGAGCTTCCAGCCCTGGATTTTCAGCCTGCTGGCCCAGACTCTTTAGTTGCTAATGCTGACCCTTTGGCCTCTTGGTGCAGACCCCTCAGTTGTCCATTAGGGAGCCTTTGGCCTTCTGATTCGGACTCTACAGGACGTTTCGGTACGATGAAGAGAATGGAGAGGGCCCACCCTGGAGCACGATTGGCTGGGCCCTAGGATGTGACAACCTGTCCCAGAGTGACTCAGCACAAAAAGTGCATATATGAAGGAGTTGAGGCAGGCCTGCCATGGCTCCTTGGAGCACTCTCAGTGTTTGTCACACCACTTTGCAGCTGCAAAACTTCAGAGGAGCTCCGATCTTTGGGATGGAGCACATCAGTCTTTGCAGTTAGCGTAGAAGGGAGAGGCTTGGTGGTTGTCGCAGCTGCTGCTTTTTCTCCGCTCTTCATTGCTTTCCGCTGTCATGAATTGCTGCTATGTGCTTTGGTGCGAGTGACGTATGAATTGAAACCTCCATGAACTGTGAGCACAATGAGCCCTAATTCTGAGTGTCAGGTACATGTGCCAGCAACGAGTGAGGAGTAAGACATGGACCCTGGGAGCGAGGGTGAGCACGGCTCTTGCTGGTGCTAGATCAGTTAGCTGTGAGGCAAGCCTGGGGGCACAGGAAGTACAGCCAGAAGGGAGGAGCCCAGAGTGGTAGCTCTGTGGGGCTCCCCGTGCCTCTGCTTCTGGGCAAGGCACATTTCCACCCAGAGGCTGATGGGGGAGTGGAACACACACCTGGTGATTCTTCAGTGTGATCTCTAGAGGAGGCCTCAGGCAGGGATGCCAGAAGCTTTCTCAAGGCCAGTCCAGTGGCCAGGAGCTAGGTTGGGACCCTCCCCATCTGTGGCTGACCCTGCCCGTCCATGGCTGACACTGTCCTCGTGCAGGTCCTATAGCCCATTCTGAGATCACCCCTGCTCTGGTTGAGCATCCGGTGACCATTTTCCAGCCTTTCCACGTTGTCACGGATTTGCTCCCCGGTCCCCACTCCCAGCTCTGTGCCCTGTGTTGGCACTAGCCACTTCCTCATCTCAAGGGCCACAGGCTCCCTTGGAGCAGGGGCACCTTTAGGTCCCCAAAGTCCTCCCAGACATCTGGTGTCCCCATGCTCAACATAGCACCTGACACACAGTAGGTTGTCTGTAGCTGCTTGTTGTCTGACTGAATGAAAAAAGAGACGACGTAGAGCATCAAGCACAGAGCTCGCTCGCTTCTGCTCTTATTGACAGTGGTGACTACCCGGGAACTGACTGTGTGTCAGGAAGAAGGGCCATGTTAATACATTCTCCATGGACTGTGATTTGTGCGTCTCACGGTGGGCAGATCTTATTCACTGGCAGGGCACGTGCCCCTCTCCCACAGGGATCATGAGGCAGTTGGCATGTGCCACTGATGGTTCAAGTTGGCAATAAAGTGCTAACATTGCTGTTGCAGTGTGTGCAGCTCCTTGGTCCTGGCAGTGAGGCCACTGCGCCTTCACTGGGTGCTCAGCTCCTTCACTCACCCACCGTCCTGTCTGGCTCCATAAACAGCAGGTGCTGCTGGTAACCACTGGTAGTTACGGCGTGGGCACTGTCAGGGAAGGGGCTGTGCCATTTGCAGTGTGGATGTGTAAGATCAGTGTGGCTATTGTGGGGCAGCCAGCTCGGACATATTCTACCATGTTTTGATGATTTAAGTTAAATGAACTGAAAAGTCTGCAGACTGTGTCTTCTCTCCATAGCACATAGTTTGAAAAATACAGAGAGAGCTGACAAAAAGGTGTCTGAGCTACACAGCTCAACCCCAGACAGGGAAGAAGGGCCTGGAGATGGTTAGCCTGGCTGGGCTCCCACTGAGCTCCGAGCTTTAGCCACTATCCCTTTCTGGGGACCTTGGGCTGCTACTCTGGGCACAGATGCTTGCGTGAGCTGTTTCCTGCGTCCAGGACGCTGCCCCTGCTCTTGGCCTTGATACCCCTGGCTGGGTCTGGTCTCCATCTCACTGTTGAGACGAGACAGTGTGGTTTCTGGGAAGCTGGGCTGCCGTGATGGTGTGCATCTTTAGCTTCCCGGGCTGGGCCGAACACTGATGCTCAGGAGCTGCTGTCCTTACGGGGAGTCTGCAGCCCAGTATCCTTTGATCTGAACCCAGAGGGTTAAAGTGTTATTATAAGTTCTTCTTCCTTCTTTCCTTCCTTTCTTCCTTCTTCCCTTCCTTCTCTCCTTCCTATCCTCCCCCCCTTTCTCTCTCCTCTTTTTCCCTCCCTCCCTCCCTCCCTCCCTTTGTTTTCCTCTTTCTGTCTCCCTCCTTCCCTTCTTTAATTGCTGTTCTGGGGACTGAACCCATTGAGCAACCTCTGCAGTGAGAGCCTCTCTAAGCTGCTGAGTTGATCAGGCTGGGCTTGAACTTGCCATTCCCCTGCCTCAGCCTCCCAGAGCCCTAGGATTACAGGCCTGTATCACAATGCTGATTAAGTTATGATTTCTGAGCTCTCCTGGCCCTGATCCTAATTTGCTGAGGGGTCTTGCAGAGATGGGTCCACCTCTGGGCACCTTACTGCTACATCCCATAGAGAATGGACTTGCCAAAGGCTGTTTGGTCAATGCACAGGGCCAGCTGGGCTGCCTTCTTGTGCTGGAAGCCCCCATGTCCAGAGTGCAGGTTCAGAGAGCAGCATCCACTTGAATTCCATGGGTGTTCAGGTTGGCCTGGGCTCTAGCCAGCCGCTTTCCTCTGCTTGTCTAAGGGAGCAGGAGACAGTATGGTCAGCTTGATCCCCCAAGGTTGGAAAGGTCCAAGGGGCATGAGGAGCAAGAGAGGGCTGCCTCCCTTGCTGAAGGGCCAGCGAGCCCCCACCTTGGGGCTAGCAGCGGGGAAAGCAGGGGTGCTGCTGGCTGGCAGTCCCGCTCAGATCCATGCCTCCCGCCTCAGTCCCTGGTCTGTGACTGAGGCCCGCCTTGCACCTAGCAGAAGCAGGCTCGTTAGAGCCCTCATTTGCATCTCATTAGGAGGTGTCAGGTGGGGTGTTAAAGAACAGAGAGGCACCTTCCCTGAATCCAGACTTTGGGGTGGCAATGGCAAGGACTCCTTAGCTGGTTGCCCCAGTGGAGCAGGCTCCTCTTCCTTCCCCCTTAGAGCCCAAGCCAAACGTGAGCCTCCATGACTGAGCCCTCGCAGGCGACCACGCTGAACAGCAGTAGTCCTGTCTCTGTTTTTGTATATGCAGAAACCAGGGCTCAGAGAGGTTTCAAGGGCCTCATTGGAGGCTGCACAATTAGGACGTGGCAGAGCTGGGCTGCAGACCGAGTCAGCTTGCCTCCCAGGTACGCATTTTTCTCTGTGTCCAAAACTATCTGTTTCATCTGTCCAGGGAAGGCACTTCAGCTGTGGCACTCACCTCCACCGAGGGATCTCAGTGTGAAGGCTGAGTGGCCAAAGCCACCTTAGAAGAAGGTCATACGGTCTGCATCAGCTTCCCAAAGACCAAGGTCATCTGTGGCTCCGTCCTCTTTACGTTCTTCTGGAAGTCATGGAAGGACTTCCCAGTAGGGAAGGATTTCTCTGCGCATTATGAGATAACTTGTAAAAGTCTTAAGGTGTCCACAGCTTCACTTGGACTTCAGGCAGGTGCCAGCGTCACAGAAACCTTGTCGCATGCTGAGTCTTATGGCCCAGCACTGAGAGTAGGAAGAGCTTGCAATTGTGGGCTTCATTCACAGCTCAGGGCTTATCTCAGAGTTGGCTGCAGAGGGGCTCAGAGGCGAGTGGGACATCCTATTTATTTTCTCTTTATTTTTTCTGGAGACTCTCTGAGCCGGTGCTAGAGAGGGGCAGCTCCCTTCCTGCCCATCCTTGTAAGCTGGTTCCTCCTCGGCTTCCTAACAATTGGTGTTTTGGCATTTTTCATTAGATGTTTTAAGGCTCAGATTGATGAGGGTGAGATGTGAGCCAGACACAGGAGCATAAGAGACAAAGGTGTAGTAATGAGTTCAAAATTTACAAAACACAGAAGCCAATGTGGCTTCAATCCACGTCGTGACCCCTTTTTAAGTCTGGAAATCACTTTTCAAAAATCATTCTGGCCTGACTTCAGAGTTGAGTGGATTCTGGGATACCACAGATTGACTTTGAGTAGTGAGCTGGTATTGCAGGAATTTTTTAATTTCCTGTAACTCAACAATTTTCTCCAAGTGAGCCCTAGAGCGACTCCTGCGATGGGGCGCTGACCACATTTGCCGGGAGATCTCCTGCGCGAGCAGTTCGATCAGAAAGGAAAACAGGCGGAAGGAAGAGCAGGGGAGAGCGAGAACCTTGGAAAAAACCCACTAAAGTTCAGAAAAAGATTTCCAGGTAAACAAGGGACCAGCTACTAATAATAAATATATATTTTGCTGGGTAAAAGAGGCACTTGCCCGTTCTGTGTTTTAAGAAGTGAAATAAAAATGGCGTCACTTACACTTCAGAGCTGAAAAGAATTTGGGAAAAGCAGATTATTATTAATTATTTTTAATAGCTTCTTAATTAGCCCTTCAAACAAGTTTTTCAAAATCCCCAAAGGTGTCTAATTTGCATGGCGCGTTTTTACTTTTCTGTGCATTTCATTAATAGCACTTTGAAACCTAACAGCAAGAAGGTGTAGCGGTGCTTTCAGAAGGCAGGCTTAAGACAGAGCTGAAACTACAGCTGCAAAAGTCCTGTGCTGCTTCCTCCATTTCGGTGCCGTCTTGTGTGTACTGTCTCAGAGCACTTGTTAGAGCGCTTCTTCTAGAAATCACTGAGGAGCTGGGCTGGAGGCCAAATCTTCACCGTGAGAGGATGTCCGAACGCGCATATGGAGACGGGATTCGGTAGCGGCCCGCGTCTTCCTCCAGCTGCAAGTCCATCGCAGTAATGGGCTTTGGACCCATGTGTGGATGTGCAGTGGGGCTGGAGAAGCTGACACAGGGACGCCGAGCCGTCCGCACACAGCTGCCTTTTACAATGTGTGAAGCCATGCAGAAAAGCAGCACCTTTGACCGAGAACAGAGGAGAGCAGCTCAAGTCAGCCTGCCTTTGCCCCAGCTTCCGGGGGGGATTCGTGGCTGCTTATCTGGAGGCGACCCTGGCATGCAAGGGCAGGGAGAAAAATGAAGCCCTGCAACCTAGAGGAGGGGAGCCAATTAACGCTTCGCCCTCCTGCCCTTTACTGCCTGCCGCCTCCCTACCTCTGCTGTTGACAGGGACAGTAACCCTAAGAACGAATAGCCACTCTACCGGGTGCCTGTGGGGTTCTGGGACTAGTGCCATATTCTACCTCAAGGCGGGATGGCTCAGTATTCTAAAGTGCCTTCTTGGGAAAGCTTGGGTAGCTTCAGGGACCGCGGTTTGATCCCCGGCACCACATGTTGCGCCAGCCCTGCCCTGCCCTCGGGGTGAGCTGAGTCGGCCATAAAAAATGAGTGAATAAACAAACAAAGGTTCTGAAACAAGAAAAAAAAAAATTAAAAAAAAAAAAAAAAAAAGATTTTCTTCTTTACCTTGAGGGCAAAATAGGCTCCGTTACTGGCCCTATTTAAGAGACAACAGCTACTTGGTAGTTAGCTTTCTGTGAACACTTACTATGGGGCAGGCCCTGTGCTATACATGTATGAATTCAATTCATCTTCACACCCCTGACAGGGGCTCATGGTATTTTTTTTTTTGTTGTTGTTGTTGCCATTGTACATTTGAAGACAGAAAGCACAGAGAAGTGACCCTGTCATTGTCACTTAGCTCATCAGCAGAGATGAGACTTGAGCCCAAGCTGTGGGACACAATCTACCGTATCCCTCGAAATCCCATCCTAGTTGCCTCTTTTGTTCCAGGAAGTCTTCCCTGGTTTTTCTATGGATCTGGCTTTGCTGTCAGTCTCTGGCTACATTGTACTACTTGCCTCTGAAGTTATAACTGCTCCAGGGTAGGCTACATCCTGTCGCCCTGGTAGGCTCAGCATTCTCCCGCCTAATGCCTAGCACATAGTAGGTTCTTAGGATGGACTTGTGGAACAGAGCACATCGTCAAAAAGCAGGCTTAGCTTTGAACTCGTGCACTGGGTAGAAACACTCTTTAGCAGATGTGACCTGGTTGAGAGAGGAGGGCCCCATGTTGCTTATTAGTTTTCAAGGTGCTTTGTCCTTTTTTCTTACCTACTAATGGAAAATTTTCTCCGAAGTCACACTCATTAGCACTCAGAGGCTGTTGTGACAAAATCTTCCCAAAATAGCCCCAAGTTTATTTGCAGAAAGGAAAGAAGTTGAGCCAGGGAGAAAGTATTGTGGCTTAGCACACAGGAAAAATAGCACTGTGGGACTGGCGGCCTCTTGCCTGTGTCCTTCGGCCAGAGTGGGAGGTTTCTGGGCCCCCAAGGGCTTGGATAAACTTGGAGTTTACTAGGGGAGTCGTAAGAAAGATCCGGAAGGGATGCTGGAGACTACACGGAAATAATGTGGTGCTGCATTGTGTTCTTGGCAGTTCTGGCGACAGGGAAATAATCAACAGTAGTAAAAATGCAATTAATGCCTCTTTTAATATTAGGCACATAAATCAAGCCAGCATCTCTTTCCAATTGGAACAGGTGCTCCATGAAATTGGTACAGGAGCGTATTACAGGCAAGGGGATTTGTTTACCTTCCTTCATTTTATTTAAGTATGCACACTTCACTTTCAATACTCTACTGTAATTCTTCCATGAACGTTTAGTTTTGATTTGTTGATCACTTTGCAGATGAACGGGAGACTTAAGAGAACCCAAGTCAGACAGCAAGCTGGGATTTGAATCCAGAACTCTGATGCAGGAACCCATGGACCTAACAATGACATGGCTGCATGGCCCTTTTCCGGGCTGGCCAGGATGTGGGAAGCTTGGGCAGGCTTGAAGGGTGCCATTCTCTGGCATGGGCACTGAAGTCTCTTAAAGAAGAAACCAAATCCTGACCTGTAGTACGGGCTATGAGTTGTTTCTTCTTGGAAACTGAGTTGTGTGGACAGAGACAAGGCAAGGCTCAGAAAGGAAGCCTGGAAGGCTGAGGGTGGGAGTCCCCCCTTCTGAGACTGTCTGAAGACAGCAGGCCCACCTGCGAGTGAGGCAATGGCCTCCGTGTGGAGCCCGTGCCTGCAGAGCAGTGCAGAATGTCCCAGGTAGACGAGTGTTGGAAATACAGCTGGGCCCTGCAAAGTTGGCCCAGCCAGGAGGGAGGGGCTGCCAGCCACTCGGACTCAGATGTGGGGACACTATTTTATTTTTTTTTTAGCCTTTTTTGATTTCTACTTGTTTTCATTTTACTTGATGCTTAAAATTGTGCATAGTGTGATAATTTGATGCCTATGTATGATATGTAATGAACTGATTGGGTAATTGATATTTTGCTTCTTAATTTTATTATTTCTTCATACTGGGAACATTTGAACTTCTCTTTTCTAGTTCTTTATAAAATGTGGCTACTTATTTTCAACTACAGTGACGTTATACTGTAGAGCACTAGTCCTTCCTCCTCCTAGCAGGCTGTACTTTGCTACTTGTTGCCCAATCTTTCTGTCCTCCTCTCTCTTAGCCCTACTGGTCGCTTGTGACCACCATTCTAGTTTCTTCAGCGGGATCTACTTTTTTGCTTCCTCGCTAAGCTTTTGATGACTGGCTTGTTTCACTTAGCATAATGTCCTTCAGTTCTATCCATGTCACCACAAAGACAAGAGTGCATTCTTTTTTGGTCTGTGTACCACTCTTTCTCCATCTATCCATCCATCTATCCATCCATCCATCTATCCATCCATCCATCCATCTGTCCATCCATCCATCCATCCATCCATCCATCCATCCATCCATCTGTGGAGAGACACATTGGCTGGTTGTATATCTTGGCTGTTGTGACCAGAGTTGCAATACCCAGGGGAGTTGAGGTGTTTCACCTTCCTTGGGTGCGCACATACCCAGTGGTGGTACAGTGGGATCCGATGGTGCTTTCACCTTTAGTTTTTGGGGGCTACCACAGCGTCTTACATGTTAGCTGTACGACTTGATGCTCCCAGAGGGCAGGTACTTCTACTGCTGCTCTCCTTTCCTCTGGCTGTTCCTGCTCCTGAACCCAGGTGAGTTCCACTTCTGGCACCTCTGCTGTGTTGTAGATTGTGTGACTCATTGTTTCTAAGGGTGAGGAGGGGATGATGGCTTTGGCATTTATGGGCCAGCATGAGACCCTGGTTTGCTGTCTCAGCCAGACCCCTAAGCATGGTGTTGAGATGCTGGTCTCCAACACTGAGCACAGGATGATGACAGATGAGTCTGCAGCACAGAGGAGCACTCCTCTCTTCCCATTTACCCGGATGGGGGTTGTAATGTGAATCACAAGTAAGCTTTTATTATTTTACATCCTGAAGATTTAGGGTTGCTTGTTACACCATCTTAACTTATTCAGTCTTGCCTAATGCATTTCCCCATTTCGTAACCCACTTTCCCCTCAGTCACCCCTCAATGTCCATGGCTGACCCTTTCGCTTCTTCCTCATTTTAATTAAAGTGTCACCATCCACCTCCATCTTTCCACCAGTCCATAAAATCAGTCTCTTTCTTAAGCTCTGCCTGGCATCCTCTTTGTCTCTTCCACGCAGCTGTTTATTTGCTCACTGTCTTCCAGTTATCTTCCCACAAGGGTAGTTACAGTGCTGTTTGAGTGACTACCTTCTACCCAGTCAAGGTGCTGGCCTACAAGAATGGTGCAGTGGAGGACAGGAGCTCAGGGGGCCAGGGAGGAGCAGCTTTGCTTAAGGCCACATAGTGAGAGAGTGGCATGCGACTCTCCTGGTCACCGTCCTCCTTGGAAATGCTCTTTAATGTTGAGGTCTAGTCCTTGAGTCCGTGGCCAAGGGCTGGGAGAGATATTTAAGACCTCCCAGCCATGGCACTTCAGAGAGTTGGAGAGCCTGAGCCTCCAGTTGCCAGGAGGCCTGGGCGGGAGAGGGCTGGAGAGCGGATCTAAGCCAGGCTCCTGTCTGCGTGGGCTTGGTCTCTGTGTCCTCACCTGTGAGACAGCACTGAGCACCACACCTCTGGGGGTTACATGGCTTACAGAATCAGTACCCAAAGCTGGGTCCTGGGCCTCCTGGTCAGAGCTCAGCCACATGGTGGTCACACTGACTGTCCTTGAACAATTCTAGTGATGCTTTCTTCTGAAGGATTGCTGAGGAGGAGTAAAATCTTCAGCCACAGACAGGTCTTCCTTGGGTCTAGTTTCTGGGAAACCGGCTTTATGATCTGGAAGTCACTCGTTCCAGCTTTCTCCTCAGGCCTCCTGGCCCTCAGATCCTTTCCTCATCCCAGAAAACTGATTCTTGGGAGAGGGCTCAGCACCGGGTGGTCCAGGGGTGGCCATTGCCCCATCCCGACCCCTTATGGCCACAGAATTATGGTAAAGCACACCAGGAAGTCTATTAAGAGCAAAGTGCTTTTATACTCATTATGAAGGTATTATAATAATTCTAGGAATTGTTACATAAGGACCCCCAGTTATAAGAGTGTCTAACAAGGCCACACAGGTAAAAAAAGTGGTCCATGGCAGGCCCCGTAGCTAGATTTGCTGCCTTTGCCTGTGATACTCCAGCTTTTCTCCTTATGAGAGTCTGGCCCTGCAGGAGGCTACCCAGCTAGAGTCCAGGGAAGGAGGGACCTGAGACTGTTTGGAAGAGATGACTCTCTGGCTACCTAAAATAACTCATGCATGAATCCCACTTCACTGAGTCTCACTGATCAAAGTAAGGGATCACCAAGAAAAACAAATCTTGGTCTTGGGAACCACTCCAGGGTGAGTGTGAAATTTTAACCCAAGGCATTCGGTGGGGGAGACAGGCAGGGGCGGGCGAATCAGGGTGGCACTGCACTGACACGGTGGTGTCAGCTTTGAGGGCCATGCAACTGACCTTTCAGATTTGGACAGTGCCTCTGGCACTGGGGCTGCCAGGCTGAGAAAAGCCAGGCTGTCCAGGGCTCCTAAACCCAACACATACAGGAGCAGAGGCTCCATCCCATCCCATCCCACCCACCTCCTCACCCTTAAATTTGCCAAATTAAACTGAGTATCAGTGTTATCATAACCAGAATTCTCCTATCAGCGTGATGGATTCATTCCTCACTGACCACCGACTGTGTGCTGCAGATTCAGCGGTGAGCAAGCCCCATGTACCCCAGAGCTCAAGAGGTCTTATCGGCTGTGGTGTGGCTTGAGGGGATGGACATGCAACCAAGCATCACACTAAATGGGGCACAGGCTCTGATGACACTGGAGAATACTGGTCACTGGTGGTGAGAGCACAAGGGAGCCCTTCCTAGAGAACAGGATCTCAAGCTGGCATTTAAAGGGGGCAGCCATTTGTCAAGTGGAAGGCTTACAATCTTCCCATGCAAACCACTTCATCCAGGTCTTTTTTTTTTAATTTTTATTTTTAAAATTTTTTTATTTTTTCTTCAGAACTTTTGTTTGTTTGTTTATTTTTATGGCTGGCTCAGCCTGCCCTGAAGGCAGGGCTGGTGCAGCATGTGGTGCCGGGGATCGAACCGCAGTCCCTGCAGCTGCCCAAGCCTTCCTAAGCAGGCGCTTTAGACCACTGAGCCATCCTGCCGGGCCCCTTCATTGAGGTCTTTGGAGCACAGATTGGGCGCCTCATGCCCAGGGCAAGAAGACAAGCCGAGCGATCTGCCAACCCTCCCTGAGGCTTAGCTCACTGTATGGTAGATGTGTCCATGGGGAAGAGACTTTGTTCACTTTTGCACGCAAGCCACTACGAAGAGCCTGGGCGCCATTGGACTCCACGCGCCATGATGGGGAGTCTAGGTAACTATCACCCCTGCAAGCTGCTGGGCTGCAGGAAGACAGACCTATGTGTGGCCCTCCATAATGGCCTCCCGTGCATTGCACAGGTCCTTCGCCTGCCCTTATGCATTTGTCTGTAGTAGGAAAGTTAGCAGGAGGGAGAGGAGTAAATGCCGCTGCCTGAGCCTGGACTTCTCGCCCGCTGCAACACCCGCCTTCCTGTTCTCTAGTTCGGCTTCAAAGGTCTCTGCTCGGGGAAGCTTTCCAAGTCCTCAGATTTTGCCCTAGCCTCCTCCTGGCCCTCAGCATGTAATTACTAACTTATGTGATTACTGATTAATGTTCTCTTCTTCTTCTCATCTGTAAGGTTGTTGGGGACAGGGACAGTTCAGTTTTTTCATCCGTAAGGATGCTTGGCACACATTTGGTGCTCAGTAAATGTTTGTTGGATGAGCTAATAATACATAGCCTGGTGAAGAGGCATTGGGCTCTGTCGCCCCACAGTGCTTCCACCCAGAGCAGGTGCCTTCTCAGCTGACTGAGAGAAACGGGCAGCTTCCCAGATAGAGCCTCAGGGCCCCTGCGCAAGGACAGCCAATACTGTCCCCTCTCCCTCCGGTGTCCACATTGCTGGAGGATGACCTTCTTGCATGGAGCTACCAAGGGTTGGGACTGCTGAGCAAGGCACTGTCTATAAGTTTGGGGCCGGTCCAGGGGCAAGCTCTGGGGCAGTGGCATTTCTGGTGCCTCCCGAGGAAAGGCCACCCTTTGAAGCCCCTGCAAGCAAAGAGCAGCCTCAGTTGCCCTCTGTGCATACCCATTCCCTGCCAAGCCTGGAACCCTCCCACCCAAGCAGGCTCCGTGATGGATGTGGAGAAGCCACCAAATGTCCCTCATTAATCACTGGCTCCGTCTGGCTCCCTGCTTGATGGTTTTCAGCTGACTTGAAAAAGACCCAATTAGATCAAAACATTTTGACAATTTATCTTATGGCATGAGCAGGTCCAGATCAAGGCTATGATTTCATCGTCCAAGAGGGAGGAAGGAATGGGGCGTGGGTCACGCACAGAGCTGGGGAAGCGAGGGGGTCTCCCTAGGAACCTTCTCGTGAAATTGGAGGGCAGCCCACCTCCAGGTGGCTGCTGGTCCTGGCGATCCGTGGTATGAGACTCCCAGCATGATGACCACATTCTGGCTTAGACAGGAGAGGCCTGTAGCAGGGCAGTCCAGGTGGCATAAAGCAAATGGAGAATGAGCAAGGGCCAGATAGTCCAGCCTGCTTGGCATTAGAGTGTTGAGCATGGTGCAGATTTTGAAGTTGATATGTGACTAACACGCTCATGTTTCAGTTTGGATACAGCACAATGCCTAGGGACTGAGGCCCTCAGTCCAGAAGCAGACATCTTTATGGTGGTCGGGCCTCTCTGAGCCAGGTCCCGTGATTGCCAGGAATTCCCACCCTCACTCTTCAGAGTCGGGAACAGACCTCTGCCATGCCCATGTGTGGGGAGAAGCCATCCCCATGCGACCATAGTTCTTGGTTCCTGAGAAGTACAGCTCTGACCGTCTCCTCAGTTATGGCCGCAGCAGGTCAGCAGCCACCCATGGGTGCTCATTGCTGGCTTAGGTTTGTGGCCACCAGTGAACCCTGAGGATACCTAGACTAAGGAGCAAATTAAGCATCTCCCAACATCTTTATCTCCTGGTGCCCCCCCACCCCACCCCGGGCCAAACATGAGGGTGTGGGCAAGCAGGTTACTGAAATCAGCCTGGCAGGACGTCCAGTTGGCCCGTCAGGCTGGGCAGGGCAGGTGCACCACCTACCATTGTCCTCTCTGGTTCCATCTGCTTGTTTAGAAGAGGAGCCGGAAGTGTGGAGCTGCCAAACCTTCCGAGGAGGGGGGGTCACAATGGGCCTTCTAAGGATGGGCACCTTTCCAACAGAGCTGTGACCCTCAGACTCCTCACTCTCACCTCTCCTGCAGTGGGTTCCTGCAGATAGGCACTCTGGCTGTGGACACGGCCTGGCAGGCTCCCCTTCTATGGCCTGTTTTGTCCTCTGCAGGCATGTGTGCACAGGCACACACCAGCCACACACACTTCCTTATACTCTGCTCACCTTTCCCCTACTTCCTCAGTCTCTTACACTCACATACCCTCGCTCTGTCCCAAGACCCCCACTCACCGTGTGTCCTCAGTGTGCTCCCAAACATCATGCACCTCTTCTACCACACACACACACACACACACACACACACACACGCACGCACACACCCTAGCAGGCTACCCTTGACCCACCTCAGTGGTCCCCCAGTTCCCAGGCAGGCATGATGTGCTCACGCTTGCCAAGCATATACACAGGCACACGTGTGCACACACATGTACCCATCTTGCCCACACCACTACCTTAGGGACAGGACCTAGCAGGTGGCTTGGATGACTGCAATCCTGAGAGAGCCTAATGTGCGAGGCAGGGCCCCACCCTGCCCTCCGCTCATCCGGCTCCCTATAGGGTTTCCCTGACTTCTGATTTGCAGAAGCCCTGGACAATGCATCCTTCCTAGCCCCTACTTCGTTTTCTTTCTTCAGATGCTTCTTTCTTTTCTGGATCTTTCTGGAAGGGTCTATTTCCCTTCCTGGAACTCAATTTCTCTCTGCACTTTTATGCCCTGAGCTGGATTGACTTTCTCTCTAATTTTCTCCTGCAGGAGCCCAAATATTTGCTGGTTCTCACTCATGATTAGTCTCGCTACCTGGAGGGGCACAGCCCCCACACCCAGGAAGTGGCAGGTCTGGTTCATGCTCTGGATGGAAGAATCCCCCCTCCCTCCCTGGAACGGCTGATGAGGAGCTGCGGCTTAGATCCGTACAAGCGCTGCTTCAGGACAGTCTGTCTGGCCATCTAGGTGTTGCGCGTCTGATGCTCTTGTGCACTTGCCCCAGCTGCAGTGTGGCCTTATCAGGCGGAGGCTGATCTATTGCTTAGCACGCTTTTAATTGCAGATGACAGAAACCCAATTCAATAAGGCTTAAGTGGAAAATAAATCAAGTGGCTTAGGTACCTCAGAGGACTGGAGGGTTGCTTCTGGGGATTTTGATGGCAGCTGGATTCTCCCTGCTTTTCCTTGGACATTACACCAGTTGTCTTGTGCTTTGTGGTTGCCAACAGCTCCAAAGGCAGAGGCTCTAGGAAGAAAAGCAATCATCTCCTAGACTGGGAAGAATGACCTAGTACATCTCTGATTGGCTCCTGCTGAGTCATGTGCTATCCCCAGGACCTGTGGGTGTTCCTCAGTGGCAGGGCTGCTGTGACCAGCATCCTTTGGGAGTGACCCCATCCCCGTGGCTTTTGTGCCAGGCCTCTGAAGGAGAAATAGTACAGAGGGGAATTCATGACCATGGGCCTCGGTTCCCTCCCCATGCCCCCACCTGTGACAGTGATAACAATGCTTAGAAGTTGGGATCTTTCTTGCCCAAGGTCTAGTAGTTTGCTATCCCCTTGGCCCAGCTCTGGGTCTGAGGCTGCTACTTCAGGCCCTTAGGAGACTCATCTATTTAGCCTCACGGGGGGCTCCAGAGGGAGATGGGTGGAGGCGCCTCAGTCTCAGAGCCATCCCTTTGCATGGTGCTCACCCTAGGACCATCGGCAATTGTGTTGACTTTGTGTGCATGAGGCTGGCTTGCCAAGGATCAGGTCTGACTCCAGTCAAGTTCAGGGTCCTACTGGGCAGGGTTCCCCTCCTCTTTCCTCTTTTGATTTCCATGTGGCCCCTCAGAATTAAGGATGCTGGTCCTGCTAGGTCAATAAGGGTGAGGGATGGTCTACACTAAACCGACTTTAATAACATGAACCCTTTTGTCCAGCAGGATCTCAGAAGGAGACTCACAGGGAGCCAGTTAATTCAGAGAAAGGGTCACAGTCTTCAGACAGGGCCTCACCCAATAGACGGTTCACTTTCCCAGAGGATTTTGATGGTCCTCCTGGAGGAGGTGGCTTGGGCAGACTGCTGCCTTACTGGGTAAAGCAGTGAGCAGGTTCCCACCAGCACTAGCACCATCACCACCATCTCATATAGTGACGCAAGGAAGTAACTGTGGCCAGTCTGCCCCCTTTAACCATTTTCTATGCCCTGGTCACTGTACTCACGTCCATTTTCGTGTCGTTGAGAACTCACACTGGTTCTGTGAGATTTTTGCTGGACACGCAAGGAATCTCAGGCTCCATGAGGCTGAGGAACTCTTCTGAGGTCACGCAGCTAGCCCAGGGTTCTACCCAAGCTGTGGACTCCAAGGGCTCAGCTCTTGGCCATGATATCATTTTAAAGAATCCAGAACTGCAGATGCCCAATAATAAAAGAATGATGATATGGAACAGCTAAGTAGCTGCTTCAAAATGCTATGTATCCACATGTCCTGACGTAGAATAAATCTTAGAAATCTAAGACAGTGGGTAAGAGAGAAAAGGCGAGTTTCAAGAGGTAAATATGGAGTAGCTTTACTTATTTACTCACACAGGAGCATGCAGCTGTGTGCAATCACATACATGCAGACACAAAGGCCTCTGGGTGAGGGCCCAGGGCTCTTCAGCTTCATCAGCATCTCTGTGACTTCCTAGGTGACCTTGATTTCCTTATTTCTCACATAATTAGAGAGGAAATGCGTATCATGGCTTCAATAGGGGTCCAGAGAGTCTCGCTGCTTGGTTATATGTCCTGGCTCTGCCACATACAAACTGTGAGAACTGACAAGTCACACGGTTTCTGTTTCCACATCTGCAAATGAAAGGCACTGTCACTGCTGTTGCCACCAACGCCACCACCGCCGTGTCTATGGCCAGCATGGTCACAGTAATAACATATAGGATAGGACTCTCCAACCTTAACGTCACTGCCATCTTCCACTTTTGAAGTCTGTTGTGGGTGTGTGGCAGCATCTCTGGTCTTTGGCCCCCAGCTGCCAGCAACATCACTGTCGCCAATCACGGCGGTAAAAGTGGCTGCTGGGTGACAGTCGCCCAGCAGTGGATGAGTTCCTGCAAAGTGCTCAGGCCTGTGCTGGCACAGAGCCGACCCTAGTTCCTTTGAAGCTGAGGGCAGAAGTGGGCAGGAGGGTGCATCTTAGCCCTGTCAGATGGGGTGTGCGGTTGGTGCAGGGCAGAATTCATGGCTAGTGGTTGAGGCTCCTATGCTCCTCTTCTGTCCCTGACCCTCAGTGTTGGGGGACGTTGGGTGCAGTTTACCACTCAGTGTCCCAGTTACCTTGTGGGACCTAGCACGAGACTGCATGCTGCAACTCCAAATGCAAATGGCTTCTGGGTCCCCAGGGAGCCCGCATCCATCCCTCAGAGCCAGAGATGGCAGGGGCCCCACACCCCACCAGCTCCCCTCCCAGCTGCCTGTCTGCAGCTCTGCCTGGCTGGGAATCCTTCTCGGAGGCAGCCCCCGGCCTCCCTCTACAACTGGGGAGCAGATGCGGCGGGTGGCTGCTGCCTAGACACAGGTGGTACCACCTGCCACCAGTTCCTTGATTCTTGATCTTCCTACAATCACTTCTGGCCCCCAAACAATTTGCTGGGCGAAGGGAGAGGAGGGCCTGGAGGAAAAGGAGGAAGAAAGGGAGGGCGGTGGGGGTGGCACGGGGTTAAGAGTGGCCTTTGAAGTTTGCAACCATCTTATAGAAAACATCTTCAGTCATTCTCCGTTTGGGTGATGTCAGGAGAGTACATTACCATCCCGAGATCAAATGCAACAGCAAGAATCACTTGTTGCGCACCAGGCTCCAGTCATATATCAAGTATTCCAGGCACACGCAATTCGTAACTTTCCCCGAAACAGATTGATACTTTCCTCTTCCACTTTCTGGGAAGAGACATCTGACTTTGCTTCAAGTGCAGTTTGGGAGGTGGCGGGAAAATTAAAACAGGGCCCAGAGTGTGTGCGGCGCTGGTCACACATGGAGGCTGTGCTCTGTGGGCCCCCTTTGTACCACACTTGTCAGCCATGTGACAGGGAAGGTGAAAAGAAACCCCAGGCGCTCAGGCTCTCCAGAACTCGGCCTGAACACTGAATAGAGCAGCAAGCATTGTTCTTGTTGTTGTTTAGATTATGGTTTTGTTTTTTGCCTCCATAAACATTCTTGTGTCTTTCTTTTTCTTTCTTGAGCCTGATGGGCTCGAGTTCTTGGCCTCCTTCCAGTAGAGACGTAGCTAATGTCCAGCGCGGCCAGAGAGACTGCGAGGCAGGGATTTTCTCCCAGCTTCGTCTTGCACATTGTCAAGGCCAGAACAGCCTTGTGTGTCCTAAGGGCCAAATTTTCTCCTTTATAGACAGTGGATGGGATCCCAGAGTGGAGCTGAGACTTCCCAGTGCCGCGAGGTCTTGACTTCGGGCCACGTGCCACCCTCTCATAGACACTGCTGTCCTCAGCTGTGGGCGGAAGATGCAGAGCCCTGACGCTGGGCCTTGCCAGAACTGAGATGAAAGGCCCCAGAGTGGAAGTCTTCACAGGAACTCTGTCATCCTAAAGCAAGGTCCAGCCCAGACCCGCTCCTATTAGGAAGGGGGGGGGAGGGGGAGGGAAGCAATGTGTCTTTTACCTCCATATGTTTTTAAAAATGTAAGCATTCAAAAAGAAAAAAAGTAAACATTTTGTAGTTTGATTGCAGCTTCTAATGCTCTGGCTCCACCCCAGGGCTGCCGTCCAGCTGGGCAGTTCCTTCTCTTCCGCTTCTCCTCCCTGCCTCATGTGTGATGGCTGCTCACAGCCTGGGCACCTTACGTACCATGGAGCGGACCTAGGTCCATTTCTAGATCCCTGTACGATTCAGGTTCAACAGCTGTCAGGGGACGAGGGGTCCGGGAGGCAGAGCGCTGCAGCCTGGGGAAGAGTTTGGGCCAGGGCTGGCCTCACCCAAAGCCTCTGGCATGGGCTCTCTGATGCATACCTCCCATGAAGGAATGGGTGCTTGACAGCTGTCACCCTGCAATAGCATCTGTGGGTGCTCTTGAAGCCAAGTATATCGCACACTTCAGACAGTGTAGCTGAGTGACTTATGAGGAGAGAGCACAATACGGAGTAAATGTTTAAGCTTTACAGAGGTTATTACAGTAAAAGGCATATTGCTGTTGATGTCCTGTCTTGGTTACGTTTCTCTCATTGCTGAGACAAAATACCTGACACCCAAAATGAAGGAAGGAAAGGTTTACTTAGCTCACCGATTATGGAGGCTTCAGTCCATAATTAGCTGGCTGCAAGGCAGGGTGACAGAGCTCAGGGGCAATAACTCCAGGCAATAGAAGACAGTAAAAACAACAAGTGACAGGGGGAAGCAGACCTCTTTTCTTCCCTCTTAAGCAGGCTACCCCCACCTCCCACCAGGCAGGTACAGCACTCAGAACTCTGCCCTCCTCTTGTACAGGATGAAGATGTTTACAAAGTGAGGACCCTATCTTCCTGCAGTTGCTTGGTTACATTTCTAAACCCAAGTTGACATAAAGATCAATCAGTACAGCTCCCCTCGACAGACTCGCTCAAAGATCTTTTTTCTTGTATTTATGTGGTGAGATTTAAAACACACAGGGGGGCTGTTGCCAAGTGCTACCCAATGGAAAGTGGGTTGATTGAAACATTACACTGAGTCTTCTTCTGCTTTACTCACCAGATCTGGTACCATGCAACTTCTGGCTTTTCCTGAAAGTCAGTGTAACCTTGAAGGGTAAGCATTTGGGATTTATTTATTTTTTTTGGAATTGATTTAGAACCCTGAGGCAGCCATGACTGCACAGCAAGACCCTCATGAAAGAGGACTTCGGACCTGCTTCAGAAAGCCGCAAGAACAATGGGCTGAGAGTGTCTGAAGCAAGACAGAGTAAATCAAGGAAGGTTAGTGGAGTGTGCCTTTTCCTGTAACCTATTTCAAAAATTTCAACCTTTACTGTAGTTTTCTGTCACAGCACATATGTGGGCTCTGCAGCCAGTTGAAAACATGCATCTTGCACCTTTTGGCTGGAACTATCATCTTCCACTAATTTGCCAAAATGACTAAAACAAAGGGCAAGAGAAGGGTGTCTTAGTTACTGTTCTCTTGTTTCTGGGATAAATAGCTGACATAGAAGCTTAGGGAAGGAAAGCATTATTAAACTCACAGTTACTGGAGGTTGCATAGTTTAAAGCAGCCTGAATTACATAGCAAAACTACAGCACTGCGTCCAGGATGATCTGTTCCATACATCCAAGAGAGGATGCCAGGCTTGGGTGGGGGAGGGGGAAGGCACATACTGTCAGTTTAATGGTTGGCACCACTCTGGCCCCGCCCCTCAAGCCCCACTCATCCTCTGGCCCCATCTCTCGAGTCATGCGCTTGACAGTCACATGATTTACTTGAAGCTTTGGGGGACAACTACACACAAACCATCACAGAGTAGAGCCCGGTATATGTGCTCCAGGCATTTTAGAAAACATGGGGTTGTTCCTTTGACAATATACATGAGAATCTACAAAAACGGTGATATTGTAGACATTAAGGGAATGGGTAATGTGCAAAAAGGAATGCTTCTCCCGGCGAAGCACACTTTGTGACCCCATAGGAAGGAACCTGAGGTGTTGGAACATGTTCCCTATGAATTCATGGCATAAACTGGGGTCATTGCTCTGCCACTCAGCACCAAATTGGCAGCTTAAGTGTTCTAGGTCCTATGTAAAAGTAAAATCGTCCTTGCGGTAAGGGTGGTTTTCTTAGTTGAACAGGTATGTGATGCCTTCTTACTTTAGAAATACTTTCAGCAGATTTTTCACTATAGCTAGTAATTGTGTCGACTTTTTACTTTTTTTTTTTTGTCTTTTTGAGATGGGATCTCTATGCAGTTCATGCTGGCCTCCAGCTCACTTTTGTAGTTCAGGCTGGTCTTAAACTCGCACCAATCCTCCCACCTCAGCCTCCCAAGTGCTGGGATTACAGGCTTGTGCCACCACACCCGGATAGTCTTTACTCTTCAATGTTTTTCTTGCTGAAAGATATGGCTGAGGTATTGTGCAGGTGTGTGCTCAGGAACTCAAATATTTATAAAATATTTCTATTGGCTTGGAGGTCCTTTAAATCATCATGGGAAAAAGATGTATTAACATAAATGGAAGCCACTTCAGAAACAGATGTAAGTCCATTTCAGTTTTAAAAAAATTGTTTAAAGCAAAAAAAGAAAAAAAAATAAAGAAAGGAAAATAAAATATGCAACTTGCAAGTGAGGTGAGTCATAGCGCTCTACCAACTCATTCCCAGCTGAGAAGTCGTCCTGTCTTGCCAACACTGGTCCTCTTCTCTCTGACCTTGCCTCCACCCTGAGATCCAGAAATATATCCCACTGTTCTTTTGATTTAAAACACCCCTTTACTAGGTTTCTACTTGTGTCTCCAAATAAATTGCTTATTCTTGTGTTCTGTACAGGTTGAGCCAGACTATAAGATTTCCTGGGGCTTGCTCGCCTTCCACCAAAAATCACATTTGTAGTACTCATTTTTATTGTCAAGACTGTGTTTCATCCATTTTTTTGGAGAATGCTCTATTGCATGTATGCATCACAATATATCTGTTTTGTTTTTTTTTTTTTCCTTTTGAAGACTGCTTGCACCGTATCCAGTTTTATTGCAATTATAAAAAGTGCTTCAAGGAATATTTGGATATATGTATGAGTTTCTGCAGAACATGCATATTTCTAAAGTTATATGTGTGTGTGAGTTTCTATAAGATAACCATGTAGAAATGGAATTTCTTGATCTTGGAGAATATTCAACTTTCATACTTGATGAAACAAAGGTGTAGACCACCTAAGCCTTTTAGTTAGAAAATCCCCCAAGCATCCTTCATGTTGGCATCAGTATGTTTAGCCGGACAGTAGACAGAAGTAGGACCTTATGTGTCTCAATGTGGAGAGGAAGAAAGGACAATGGGGACAGGAAGTGGGCAGGGAGTGCTCTGGAAAGAGCTATGCTGCACTGCATCATGGAAAAGCCCTGCCTGAATCGGCACAGCTATGGCAAGGGCAGCCATGCCCAGAGAGGAGTCAGGCCTTGTGATAGAGCAATCCACAAGTTGGCAATGTCCCTTCCATAGTGTAGGGCTAGTTCTTCCTCTATTAACTGTTTCAGTGAGTATGAAGAGTTGTTCCAGCCGTTATCAGGAGGGGTATCACATCTGAGTAACATCAAAAGCCTTACGCAGTCCTCAACAGGTTTAGAGTAAGGGTAGAGGGAAGCAGCTTCCTACTGCGTGGTGCTTCTTGGCTTTGTAGCCGCCTTCTATTTGAGCCATTTAATTTGCCTTGAAGCCCAGGAGACCCCCAGCCCCACCCAGCCATATTCCAGCCTCAGTCAGGCCCGGGAACTAACCACCAGAGAGATAGTGTAGGAGTATAAAAATGATATTCAGGAACTGTGCCCTATTCTCTTACACAGAAAGCTGCCCTTCTACCCTAACTATTTCTAGATAAAATAATTGCTTTGCTTTTCAAAGGCGTTAATTTCTCAGAAGATTCCAAGACCAGGGCATTTTGCTGGAAACACACAGCAATAAGGCTCCTACTCTGCTGTAAGCCCATGACCTGTGATTTACTGTAGGAGGAGCAGTCCTTGTTGTTGTTTTAAGGGGCACCTGACACTTTTCTCTCATTCTGTCTTTGCTGTTGACAGGTAGACACCCAGGAAAGCATGCAAACACAGTTATCCATGGCTTGTTACCAGAGATGTTTATCACTTCTCAGTGCCATGGGAGATATGCAAATGCCCCTAAATGGGGTATATTTTCTTCTTCTTGTTCAGAATGAATTTTTCTAAGCAGGGTCTGACATCAGTAGAGTAGTGAATCAGATTTTCCACCACTGAAGCCCAGATCCACACGTCAAAATCTCTACAATGATGCTCCATGACGTGTGACTTCCATCTGACATGTGGCTCACACACACACTCCCACACGATGCTCACCTTGGCTGTCCCTGAGTCCTTCTGTGGGAGGGGTTTGAATGTCTTGCTTCAGGCATTGAAAAATGAGAGGTTCAGCTTTAGCTTGGCCAACAAGGAGCCATACATTCTTAAAGAAGGATCCTCAGATTTTCATGCAGCACTTTATTTGGAAAAAGTGGCAATTATCAAACAATGTGCTATGCAAAAAAACCCTGGACTAAACAAAATCCCTCATGGAATTCTGGTATAGAATAAAACTTGTGCTGATTTGTTTGAGGTAGTGTTGGTGGCATGCAGGGTACAACTTGCTGTGCTCTTTCCCAATTATAAAAGCCCCTCAGGTCACTTGAAGATCCTTGAGTGCTCCAAGATCTAGAAAATATGTTAAAGTTCTTTCATCTTTGATGGTCTGAAAAGCTGCAGGAAAATGGCTGCTTTGGAAATGTGGGGTGTTGTCACTGAAGTATGCCCCCTGTTTTTGTTACTTTTCATTGCTGAGACAAAATACTCAGCACTTATTAGTTAAGGGAAGAAAGGTTTATTTTATTTTATTTATTATTTATTTAATTTTTGGGGGGTGGGACTGGGGTTTGAACTCATGACCTTGCACTTGCCAGGCAGGCACTTCTGCCACGGAGCTATTTCCCTGGCTCCAAGAAAGGTTTATTTTAGCATACAGTTTGTAGAGATTTCAGTCCATAGTCAGTGGGTTCTGAGGCAGCGAGGTATAGCAGAGGAGAAGCAGTCCATGGCAGGGCAGGCAGGAGACAACAGTGAGTTGTCCTTCCCCTTTTATCCCATCCAAGCTACAAGCCTATTGAATGGTGGTACCCACACCCAGGTTGGGCTTTCCCATTAACCAGACCAAGAACTTTGCTAAATCAATCAGCAGAGTAATCTGGTATCACAAACCTACAACCCAATTATTCCCAAAGACCTCAAATATGACTGTGTGAAGCTTTGGGAGGACATCTGTGTTAGGAAGAAGGAGACAGTAAACAAAGGTATAAACTCAAGGACAGGTTTGCTTCAGAACAAATCTGAGAAGGACGAGCCCTGGTACTTAGACCAGACTGCTTTTATACAGGCTATGAGGTCTTTTATAGAGTCATGGGGAGTCAGTTCAGTGAAAGAGAATTGTAGCTATTTAACGAGCAGAAAACAGAGGGAATAGTGGCTGCCCAAGGACGGGACTTGGCAAAGCACAGGGCGTAGTAGTTGGTACCAGTGGCAGAGCTGAACAGTGATGAGAAATATGAGGCGGGGGTAGGTTCAGCATGGTCTCTGGTCAGCCTAGGATGGTGGCAGTCAGATTCCTTCAATCTAGATGTAAGTCGTAACACTTAAATTCAACATACATTGAAGTCACAACCACTGCAGTTCAGAATGTGACATATTTGGGCATAACATCTGCATGGGGTATTTAATCTAATGAAGTCACTGGTGGGTCCCAAGCCCATACCCATTATCCTTATAAGACAAGATGGACACAGAAAGGAAAACAGTGTGAAGATTTAGGGAGAAGACGGCTGCCTACAGTTAAGGAGAGAGGCTTCAGAAGAAGCTAATGCTGCTGACAATTTGACCGTGGACTGCTATCCTCCTGAACTATGGACTAATGCATTTATATTATTTAAGTCACTCAACCTGAAATATACAGGTCACTAGTTTATGGAGTTTCATTTTCTTTAGTCTAAAGCCACCAGGCAACCTTTTAGGTCTCCATGCAAAGGCTCTGAGTCCATGATTCTTACAGGGGAGACAACTGGACTCCCAAGGAATGGCCCTATTCATGGGGAAATGGGAGGCGTGGTCTTGAACCTGGCCATGTTTGGTAGCTGGTGGATCCCTAGGCAGCCCCAAGGAGGGAAGCTGGAGCTTGGGGAAGGGCATCCCACTAGCTCCTGGTTTGGGACTGCTGGCACCAGAACCCAGGGTTCATTTTTTCCCCAATCAAATTGTGCCCATCACAATAGTAGTCATCAGTGGTACAGCTGTGTGAAACTAGCAATTTTCACTTCACAGGAATTCGTCTGGGAAAATAACAGTTTTTCACCTTTGGAAACTGCCATTTGGTTTCACGAAATATTCAAGGTGAAAAGAAATGTAGGTGAACATTTTTAACTTTTCATGAGTTACAGTTTGGCAGAGGTGGCAGCTGTCTTCAGCACTAAGAGGGGCCATCATGGTCCGCAAGCAGAAAAGCTGTAGGGTATGGTGGGTGATGAAAAGGGATTGGAGAATCATGGATGCTGTGGGCCAGCAAAGAGGGACAGAGGACTGGGCAAATCACTGTCTTCTCTGATGACTTGCCAAGTGTTGTCTATGAAAGGACTAAGTTGGTTTACCACATTGTTTGGTAAGATCCCCTCCACTTGAGTCTCAGTAACTGGCCACGTGCATGTGAGTCACACCTTCTTGGAGTTTTAAAAACGCAGGGTTCAGGCTCTTACCACATGTCTCTTATGTCTTAGCTCAAGTCATGCCAGATATTGAATAGGTGTGTGTGTGTGTGTGTGTGTGTGTTAGGGAATGAGAAGACCAAGGCTCATGCTAGCAGGATAGGGACACATTACACTTAAGCAATTGGCAGTCAGAAGAGACAGAATTCCTGCTCAGGAAACATCTGGGAAACAGTGACAGAGCAAGCAAAACACTGGTGCAAAAGCGAGGCCCAGCTCAAAACAACAACAAAATTAATGCTCTAGTGGATTAGGCTGTACAATTCAAGAAACTTAAATATGTCATTCACATATTGGGAAATTATCTGAAAGAAAGAATAAAAAAAGTTGCCAAAAATATCAATATCACACTTTCTGATATAATAGCATATATAATAGTCCCAAGTTGAATACCAGTTTAAGCTCGAATGATCAGAAGAACTGATTCCATAAATGATAGTACAGTCCAGGGACCAGCAAGCTATAGCCCTTTGATTACACCTAACTCTCCATAAGTTGGTGCCAATAAAGTTTTATTAAAATATTAGAACAATAAAACTTTATTAGTTTTATGGAAGGGGCCAGAGCCTTAATATAGTTAGTATTCTACGTCATCCTTCTATGTCTTCTCTTGTGAGTGTTGTTTGTGCTGCTTTTTAGCTAGGATGCAGAATTGAGTAGTTCCTGTTGGAAGCACAAACCCTCAAAACATAAGATATTTGCTAACTAGCTCTTTAAAATTTTTTTCTTGAGCTGATTATAGGTACGTGCTTGCCTTTGGATCTACTTAGGCTAGGGCAAGAGAATTGTAAGTTCAAGGCTGGCCTTGGGAGACTTAACAAGACCATGTCTCAAAATAAAATTTAAAACAGTTCTGGAGATGTAACTCAGTGGTGGAACACTTGCTTTTCATGTTTGGGGCTTTGGTTGGATCCTGGGTTAATGCCTAGAACTGCACTGAAAAACAAAAAAATATTCTCATTGTTGGTAGAACCATGCTACAATACAAGGCCTGCTTCGAAGACGATGTTAAATATGAGTCACTGTTAATTTCATTAACAGTACTCTAGTCCACAGGTATAGGATTTTTTTTATGTCATGGAAGAGTGTGTTATAGCTTAAGCAAAAAAGTCAGATTTGAAAATTTGATATTAATAATAATATCTAAGATTGGTTAAGTACATATTAAATTTCTAGTTGCTGTTAAAATTATTTTATATATAAAAAGTGGGAAGAGGGCCAGACAGATAGCTCAACAGATTAAAGCATCTGCTTAGGCAGACACAGGGACCAGGGTTTGATCCCCAGTGTGCTGTGCTGGTCCCATCCCCAGGGCACACTGAGAAGACAACTGAGACTGGGCATGATGGCGTATATCTGTAATCCCAGTGCTTGGGAGGCTGAAAACAGGAGGATCACTACAAGTCTGATCTGTGTACTATGTGAGATCGTGTACTATGTACATAAAAAATGGAAGGAAAATACAGTATAATGTCATTGAAAAATCAGGAGATACAGTGTATAATATTTATTAAGCATCTATTAAACTCTAGACACCATGCTCTTCGTTTTAATATACATTTCACTGAGCCTTCAAAAAAAATTCCACTTGACGTTACTGTGATGTTTATAGATCATACTGGGAGATGTAAGAATTTAAGTAACTTGTGCTAGGGATCTGGTAAGTGAAGGAGCCAGGACTCAAAGACAAGCTGTGTGACTCTCTACGAAGAAAGATCTAGAAGCAAGTAGAATATTCTCTCTCTGAGAGAGGCAAGGGAGCTCTCAGTGAAGGTGACCTCTGGGTCTGAGTATTTGAGAGACAGAAAGGCAGCCCACCCAAGTCATATGCTTGTTTCCACATTCCACGAGGTTCAGGGGGAGCAGTCAGGGCTGGATTAGTACCTTTGTGACCCACACAGGAACTTGGCCTCAACCATCCTTGGCATGGAGTTTTGCCCTCACGAGTGTGCCTTGTGCCTTAAAGTGACTCTCTGTCTTAGTCACCTTTCCTGTTGCTGTTGCTGGACACTATACATAACAACCACATGAATGAGGAAAAGTTTAATTTGACTCATGTTTTACGGTGGGCCAGTCCACAGTTGGCTGGGTCCAAGACAGAGACATCACGGTGGAAGAACATGGTAAAGCAACGCTGCTCAGGTCATGGTGGCTAGGAAGCAGAGTAGGGAAACAGTGCCAGAGGAGAGGCAGGGACATGCTATAGTGCCCAGGTCATATCTCCATCACCCACCCAGAAGGATCCATAGATATGCACCACTCGTCCCCCCCGGAAGATTCCAAAGCCAATCCAATTGACACTGTCTCCTCACCACTGTACTATCCCACTGCTTGTGTCATTTCTTGCATTCAGCGAAGGAATAGGGGAAAGGACAAAGGGCTCGTGTGCCTTGGCCTGTGGTCTTCAGTCAACAACTTACCTTTGAGCTTCAAGTAGCAATTTTCATCAGTATCTCCTTGGCCAGAACAGGACTACACGATCACTTCTAAGTGCAAAGCTGGCTGGGAAGTGAAGTCTTTTTTAGCAAGGCCCAAGGCAATCCTGAACAAAACGGGGATTTGGGTAGTGAGGAAGGAGAGAGGAGTAGATAATTGGGAGACTACTTGCCCTGTTTGGTGTAGGAAGGTCGCTCTCCTTTGCTCTTTCCTGAGTTTTCCCACATCAAATAAAGGCTTGTGAGTCAGAAGGCAAAAGGATGGAGAACAGGAGGGAACGAAAGTGATGCAGTGGGTCATGGAGGAGTTCAGAGTGAAGGTGCTGATTTTTAGGGTGCCTGGCGAGGAGCACTGCATTCGCCTGCCAGACCATTAAGCCATGTAAGAGAAGCTCCAGAACAGCCTGGCCACCTAATTTCTCCCGTCCTGGGCAGGAACAAGAGGCCCTGAGATCAGTCTTTCCCTACGCAGGGCCCTCCATTTGAGCTGCAGCAAGTGGAGTAATAGGCTGAGGCCGTAAGTCCGTTCTGGTAAAGGTGGCCCTTGCCCATGGGGGTGTACGAAGGGCCTCAGGATGGTCTGTCTGGGGTAGACTTGTGTCCTTCCAAAAGACTGTTTCTAGTCTGCAACCCGCTAAATGTGAATGTGACTTTATTTACAAATAAAGTCATTATAGATGTAGTCAAGTTAAGACGAGGTCATACTGGATCAGTGCAGCCCTAAGCTAATCTTGGAGCCCTTCTGAAAAGAGGGGTACTTTAGAAACGGACACACAAGTCCTGGGAGAGAAGGCCATGTGATAGCAGGTGTGTGGGTCCCAGTGAGTTACCCTGAAGCCAACAGATGGCGAGAACTAGGAGACACCCATGGGGCAAGGAGCCTCAGAGCCCCCTGAAGAAGTGGACTCTGGATCCTTGGTGGCCTCCAGTGAGAGCAGACTCTGGTTGTTCTTAGCTACTTAGCCTGTGCTCATCAATTCCACAGACCGTTACAGCTTGTGTCCCCTCAAAGCCTCATGCGGTCATGGCAGGGGGCCTTTCAGAGGTGGCCGAGTCTTGGTCATGGTGGAACAACCTATAGTCCCAGCACTCGGAAGCCTGAGGCAGGAGGATTGTTGTGAGTTTGAGACCAACCTGGGCTACAAAGTGAGCTCAAGGCCAGCCTGAACTGCAACAACATCAACAATAAAAATCCTTGGAACCCAGGCATGTCCGAATCTAGAGTGTGTGGCTGATTCACGGTGCAACCCTAGGATTAAGGCTGAGTGATTACTGAAACAGTCCACCGATTGGTTTGACAGTTCCCTAATCCTGGGGGCCTGGTTGCAATATAAGCGGCAGTGCGAGGCTTGTCTCGTCCTTGTGTGCCTTGCTCTGCTTCCTTCTGCCCATCATGAGCTGCTTCTCCTCCGCAATGCCTGTCGCCCACACCACGCTGCCTTGGAGACAGCTGATAATGGCCTTAAACTTCTATAACTTCTATAACTTGGGAGCTAAATAAACTTTTCCTCCCTTAATGAGGGAGATACGAGGCCTTTTGCCTTAGGAATGGGAAACGAAACTAGCACACAGACCTAGGAAACAAGAATAGTTGACAAGATGCTCCACTCTAGGGTCCGTGGGACAGAGTACAAAAGCCAATGCCCGGGCCTCCGCCAATGCGCTTTCAGCTACTAGCTGATCAAACAGAGTGAGAATATAAAATTGCAAACACAGACGTGTGTAAGGCCTTGGGATGAGTGAGCTCAGTGAGGGGCCTCCATGGAATCCTCTGGCTAGGGATCGACTCTGCCTCCCTGTTTTGCACACGTACCTTCAAGGGAGCTCCAAACCTTCTTCCAGGCAGACTTCAGCGGCTAACAGCTGGCCTTGGGAGCCTCTCACTGAGAAGTAAGTGCTGTTGTCAGGCCTCTTTGGGGAGCCAGCGTGGAGGGGGCAGGAAAGGATGGTAGTGCTGGTGGAGAGGGCTGGCAGCATGCTGACTTTCATTCTGAGTGGTGAAGCCTGACCCTAGCCAGCATCGTGACTTGGCATTCCTATCAGTCAAAGGGGAATACTGGTTAAGGAAGGAAAGAGGTGGAGACTCTAGCATGCAGCTGGTCATCTCTCTATAGGTGCTAAGCAAATGCGTGTTCCCCCAATTTGTTCCAGGAGGGAACAGGGTGATTGATAACTCTGAATGTCAGGTTTGATGTAGCCAATCACAAACTCCACAGGGTTCCCAATGGCTGCTTGCACTGCTGGACCTGGGCCTAGGCCTTCTTTCTTTCCAAAGCCTTAGGAAATCTGGACACTGGACTTTGAACGGCCAGGCCTATGCTCGAGTGGAGGAGTTTTCATGTCCTACACATCAATGAGAGCTCCCTGGAAAGCCAGGCTTTCCTCGTATTATTAGGGACACTACCACTAATAATATTATTATGGACACTACCTCCAGCACCTCCAGGCAGCTGAGGGCAGGTGAGCTGGGCTGCATTGGATGTAAATGAGAACTCTGGGCCTCTTTAATCTGGCAGGGTCTTCACTCATGCAGAAAATGAGACATGATATCAAAGCACACAGGGCTCAGAGGTATTAGGAAGCCTTTATGGGCCTGTCAGATCCCATCCTGAGGGGCGGAGGAACAGCCTTTACTTGATCTCTGAAGTAACATTCTGAGGATTCTGGTCCTTAGGCCCTGGCCTGGGCTTCTGGATATAGTAACAATGTGTCTTCTAAGTAGAACCCGGACTCTAGGTCCTCACTGGGGCTGCAGGGAGTAGAGGGCATCTCACAGCCAAGCCTACCCTGGTACTATGCCATCACCAGAGGTAGAAGGTCCTCTGAGGGCTTCTCCCCTGCCATTGAGTGGGTCCTGCCCCCAGCCTTCCTGCCTCTGGCATAGCCCTGTAATATGGACCCTGCAGATGACTGTGCAGGCCAGGACAAGTTTGACAGTTATTATATGGCTAGCTTCTCTATGTGGAACAGTAGGGTCCTGGCACCCCTCTGCCAGAATTCACCGTCCAGAGATGGAATAGGCACTATAGTTTCCACCAGAGGCCCTCAGGCTGACCAGCCAGGGTACCCAGTATCTGGTTACATTAGGGAAGGAATTGGCCAGTGGGCATCTCTGGGATGGCCCTGATCTGATTTCTCTTCATATTGCACTTGGTCAAAAGCCAGGGCCTTTAGGACCCTCAAATGCTCAACTAGGAGACATTTGTGCCGATGGCACCAGGGTTGCTATGAGTGGGAGCACATGATATCTGCCCAGAGAAAGGGGTGTCAGCTCCTTTTTTCTTTCCATTTATGTATTTGGCACAGGGTCTCACTATGCAGCTCAGACTCATAGTGATCCTCCTGTTTTCAGCCACCCCAGTGCTGGGATTATAGGTGTTCACCACCACACTCGGACTCAGTCTCTGCTCACTGTGCCCTGGGAGTGAGGCCAGTGTGGCATGCGGAACTGGGGATCAAACCCTGAGCTTGCTAAAGCAGGCACTTAGTCTACTGAGCTAACTTGCTGGACCAAGGGGTGTGAATTCTAATGCACAGAAAGGTGACATAAGTGGTAGCTGCGGCCTGGGGTGGCACCCTAAGATGTTGGCATGAACGCTATTCACAAGGAAGCTCCGGAGCACAGATTAGAGGATGCTCCATGCGGCAAGGCTTTTCCTGTGTGCAGTAAGAATAGTGCAGCACCCTCTCCCTGGCCTCTGTGGCTGATCTAGTGCTCACTGAGCGCCTAACCCTGCCTAGCAATATGTGTGCCTTCATGCGTGTGATCACCTAGTTCTCACAGGAGAATTTATCCCATTTTATGGACAGAGAAATTGAGGTTTAGAGAAGCTGTGCAACTTACCTGCTTGCCAGTAGTGGAGCCAAGATTTAAACTCATAACTGCACACACAGCTGTACATGTCCAACACATGGGCATCACAAGCACACACACATGGTTAGATACTTATAATTCCATCCACAAACCCTTCCACACATGTAACCAATGACATGTGCACACACATGAGAACATGAGTAAGTGCATGTATACTTGCAAATATACTTCCTTTAATGACTAATATTAATTTTCAGAGCTAAGCAGGTTAGAACATGGTAAGAAATAGACATTTTCTTAGATTCACCCTTGTCCCACACTTTTACTCTGCATAGGAAAAATCTTTGCAATATTACTGAAGAAAATTTCAGCTTTCCCTTTAATTCTTCTTTGCCCCACTCCTGGCTATCTTCTAAGGTCCATCTGCACGCAGAACTGGGGTCCATATCAGAGCCGTCTATCCATCGCCAGCTTCACAACAAACAGGGAAGAATTTTGAAAGGAACTCTCATCTGGGAACAACTTGTCTCCCGAGCAGAGCATTCTTGGGAGAGAGTGAGAGGGACAAGGGAAGATTTATGACTCTCCAGGACAGAGGAAACCCTGGCATTCTTCCTTCCATCCAGCCAGGAAAGCTTTGATGAATAAATAGGCACAGGACTCTTGGTGCCAAGTCCTTGGAGCCCAACGGCCATGGGCTTGAGTCATTGCCTTGTGTCTCTGTGAGGCTGACCAACTGGCTTCATCATCATGAGGCTAAGTTTTGCTATCTGTAAAATGGACATCGCATAGTAAGAAAGCCAAGAAACCCCAAAATACTGTAGCTTTAAAAAGAGAGGACTCTTTGCTTTTCATGTGTCAGTCCTGAGAGAAGAGCTAGCCTGAGAAGGAAGCTCTATTCCTGCAGCAATCCAAGAACCCAGAGCAGTGGTTGTGCACCCGTGGCACATGTGCCACGGTTGGCTGTCTGTTATCCTTGAAAGCTCTACAAGGTTCACCATCACTGACTTAGACTCTTCCCACACTGTAGTTCTCGTGACTCTGTCCTCTAGTACATGGTCAGAGCCAAGTGATTTCCTTGTGTGTACACAGGTGAAAAAGAAAGAGGAAGATCATAGTGAGGGCTTAGCAATTGAGTTAAAAAAATTATCTCAAAGTTGCACGTGCCATTTGCAATAACATTCCATTGACTTAATTATAATCACATGGCCAGACTAGCTGCAAAGGATTCTGGGAAATACAGTTCACCCTGACAACTGTGTGCTTAGCTGCAACTAATTCTTTCTGTATGAGAGAAGGAGAGTCTGCCTTTGAGCAGATAACCAGTTGTCTTACCACAAGGAGCTGTGCTGGGTAACTTTGTTTTCTACATTTTTATTTATTTATTTGGTACAGGGTCTCACTATGCAACTGGGGCTTTTAGTGATCTTCTCGGTCTCAGCCTCCATAGCTTGGATTACAGGCATGTGTCACCATGCACAGCTTGCAGTGTGATGGATCGAACTCGGGACCTTGTGCTTGTCAGGCAGGCACTTAGACTGTGGAGCTATCTCCCCAGCCCCATGTTGGGTAACTTTAGTCAAGTAATGCATATGACATTCAAAGCACAGGGCTTGATACACAATCTGCTCCAGAGAAATGGGACCTATTATTTAATCATTTCAAAGGGATTTTTTGAGAATGGATGTTATAATAATGGTGCCAGAGCACACTTGCTTAGTCATTTGGTGGGGCATGGTAGTATGGAAAACATCAAAGGCACTAGCCACAAGTGTTTAGGCAAGACTCGGAGTGTGTATCCCTGAAGACAGAGCCACTTGTGGAATGTGCCACCTGCTCGGGCCATTTCCGGTTAGTGTTAGAAGAAGTGTAGATTTCCTAGAAGGGTCCCCACAGGCTGCCTGGGATACAGGACTTAGCAGTAGCAGGAGGGTGCTGTGATCAATGCTGGGACTTGGTTCTCATGTGGTTGGCAGGTTCTGCTGCTCACGTCAGGCAGAGGTGTCCAGGCAGAGAACAGGACCAGCCAGCACAACAGGTGTTGCCCACGTCCACTTTGCTGAGTGTCGCCAGGGCACAAATCTGAGTCTCACTTTTACCCATGTGCAAAACAGAGACCAAGGCGCAGTTTCCGCTCCGGGGTGGCTATGGGGCTGGAGCAAGATAATGGGCATGCTATAAACTCTGCAGGATCTGCAGATGTGAGGAATTAGGGTAATTAACTAAAAATGGGGGAAATCCATCACCAGCAGTCAGGTGTGTCCCCCAGCCCTGCGGCGGTTCGTGTGGTGGTGGGTGGAACCTACATACCTGTCCAGGAGAAATGCCTTCCGTCCCCCCCGGGAGTAGCCATAGACCTGTCGGGCTTAATCATCACCTCCTTCTGAAGCCACTTCCTTCATGTCACAAACTTGGCATGGTTCAAACCTCTGCTTCAAGAGTTATTTTCTTTGGGATTCATAAATCCTCTTTTACCTAGAGGAGACAGAAAGCTTTACATTTCTTTCCACCTGGAAATTACCAGGGCTCTCAGACAGCTCTGACTTCTCTCCCATATTTCTAGACACGCCCTTCCATTTTCCCAGGTAACTTCCATTAAAGGTAATTGGCATCGCAAGATTCCTACAGGCAGCAGGAAGAAAAGAAATCTGTGCCAAATTCAGCCTGGCCAGATTGCTGGGGAAGTGAGCTGCTGGGAGACAGCCCCACGTGCAAGTCCCAGTCCTGCCAGCTCACCTCAGGTGTCCCTGCACAGCAGGCTGCAAAAGTCCTGCCTCAAAGGGCCACATCCCAGGGCCAAATGTGAGGCTAGGTGTGGGGACACTGTCGCTAGCACTGAACCTGGCCCAGAAGGTGTTTCTACCATTTTCTCTCTTCTTTTCTTTTCTAATCACTGGAAATAGTAATATAGATTATAGTTATGGTAGAAGTTGTTCACTGACTGCCTCAAGTGTTCATGTTTGGATTGGGTGTGGATTGTCACAGCAGTCCAAGGAGGGTACAGATGTCAGCATTTCACAGGCGAGAGAGCTGAGGCTCAGAGATTACACAAGCTCTATCACCAGCAGAAACTAGAGCACACGTCAAAGCCCTGTCCATCTGGTTCCATAGCCAGGATATGGGGTACAGAGTACAGGAAAAGAAAGCTGTTGGCCTTAGGTCGCTCTCAGCAGGTGCCATATTTTTGGAGAGACTTTCCCGGGCATATTATCTTTGAACTGGCTAGACCTCTGGGGTCTATGCTGTGCAGGGTGAAATCTGGGGATCTCTGAAAGTCTAGTTAGGCATTTGTGGCTTGGCCACTCTGGATTTTGCCCAGACTGTGGGCTTTCTAGAATCCAATAGCCATAGAATTCAGTGATTGTTCACCCTTTTGTGTCCAAGGACCTACTGCACGTTCAACTGTTCAAGACATTTTAAGTGTCTGCTTAGTATTTTAATTGAAAAAGCCAATAATTAAAAGGATCTCATTGTTTAATAACACGTGGAAAGAGCTCTGTACTTCATTCATCGTAACACCTATGAGAATTGATAATAATGATACATAGGTAACAGACAATTCACACTGGAGACACAAGCGGCCAGGAAGTATGAGAAAAAATACAGTGTCACTTGTAATCAGAGAAGTACAAATTCAAACAACAGTAAGACATCATTTCATTTATTGGATAAAAAATGAAAGTATATAATATTTAATGATTGCCAGGGAAGAGGAAACTATAGATTTTCTGTTCATAGGGTTATAAATTGGTGCACCCAATTTGTAGGGAAAATTAAAATATTTATGCACACTGACTGGGGCTTAGCAACTTCCCTTTATGTTTGGCACCAGGAATCAAACTCAGGACCTTGTGCTTGCCAGGCAGGTGCCGTGCCACTGAGCCAGCTCCTTTGCCCTTCAACTTCATTCTTGCATAATAACTTGTCAAGTCTACAACGTAAAGTAGATGTTGATTCACGTGTATGTGGCAAAAACATTGAAAATAAGTTGACTGTCTGTCTGAGGAAGGATGTTTACACAAGTAATGGCATACTCCCAGAATGGAATAATGTTCAGTCATTAAAATGAACCAGCAGGGGCCCGGCAGGGTGGCTTAGTGGTCTAAAGCACCTGCTTCGGAAAGCTTGGGCGGTTGCAGGGACCACAGTTCGATCCCCGGCACCACATGCTGTGCCAGCCCTGCCCTCATGGTAAGCTGAGCTGGCCATAAAAATAAATAAACAAACAAACAAAAGTTCTGAAACAATAAAATAAAATAAAATAAAAAAATTCTAAAAAAATGAACCAGCAGATGAATGTGTACCAAAGGGCAATGCTCTCCAGAAAGTATCTTGAGTCAGACGCATGATGTTAGGTGGCAGGCATGCGGGTGAGCTTCACCTATCTGCAGGTCACATTGCTGACAGACATGGCAATGTAAAATGAATTGCCTGTGGAGTAGAGGCTTCACCTTCCCGAAGGTGCTCACCAGTGGGGATGGGGTATGCAGAGTACACTGAGACAAAGCCAGGCCTAGGGAACACAGGGTCTCTTACTACACAGTGTGGGGGTTCTGGGACGCCCCTGATGATAGACGTGGCTTCCCTTTGTGGTCTCCTTTCTTCCACTCAGGTCGCATTTCCACCATACTCCAGTGGTTTTGCCTACTTCTTCTCTGTTTCCTCCCTGCGGGTCTCCTTCCCCATTTAGTCTCACGTGGGAATTACATTATTGAGACCCCTGCCTACTCGCTCTTGGATGGCCCACTTCCTAGCAGGCCAGCTCCTACACACAGTGTGGACGCAGTGGTTGTCAACTTTCAGCATGTGCCCAAGCTACTCAGAGGACTTGTGAAAACACAGCTTCCAGGACCCATACCTAAGGCTTATGGCTCGAGCAAGATCTGTGGGGTGGAGCTTCAGAATTTGAATTTTGGTGATTTTTATGTGAGACTAATGGTAAAAGGACAGATTTAAGAACTCTGTTAATGTGTAACACACACATTTCTTAGTATCATTATAGGGTTTGCTTGTGCATATGAACATGAAAAAATAACCAGGAAGCATCCTGACAAAGTGACACAATGTGCTTCTCTGTGGAGGTCAGCATGTGAAAGAGATGAAGAGCGGGGACTCTAATGTCACAGAGTATGAGTTCGAATTCTGATTTTTCAGTCAACCATGGTGCTGTATGCAAGTTCTGAACCTACCTGTACCTCCAATTTCTCACCTGTGCAGTGTTAACAATAACAGTACTGATCTCTGTGGTGTCTAGAGTGAATGCCCATGAAACATTTAGAAACATTTTTTGAAGACTGTATTATTATTTTAGCATATTATTATATTACTATATATTATTTTTTAAGCTGAGAAATGACAAAGTGATCTTCACCTCATTACTTTTTGTAAGAAGAATTAGTAACACATTACTTATATAATTAAATTTTTGTACAACTAGATAGAAGGAATAAGTTCTGTTGTTGTGTTGTATAATGGTTAAGAATCTTTCATTAAAGATTTCAGAATAGCAAGAAGACAAGATACTGAGTTTTTACCACAAGGGAATGATAAATGCATGAAATGAAAGATATACTAATTAGCCTCATCTTAGTATCACCTGGTGTACATGTGTGCTGAAATATTACACTGTCTTGCATAAATTATTACATGTCAATAAAATGAAATAAGATAAAAATTTAGGGTTTTCAAATAAAAAATGCAGCTGTGTATGTGTGCCTGTGTGTTTAAAACATGTCCTATTTGGCATGTGTGTTTAGTGAACACATGATCTCTGAGGTTGCATGCAACTTGTGTGCCTACCTTCCATCACTCTGAAGGCCCCAAACCAACAAATTGTTACTCTTTAAATGAGACAACTACTACTGCTTCATGAACCAAGTTTTTAAAATCAGCATAATCCAGATAGCAAGGTTATAGTCAAAGGAACATATTTGATAAAAGAAATTGAAAAGGGATTCCACACTTGACATAGGTCGTCTTTACAAGAGCTCTCAAAATGTCCCTTGCTCCTCCTCCAAGTCTCCCCTCATCACAGTTACCGTGTGCTCCCCCACATTCTGATGCCTTTCTGCAGCCCTTGCCAACTGGAGAAGAGGTTTACTTGCTGCTTATTCTAAGTTCAGTTCGTTGAGATCTATGTGAAATTGATCTGTTTAGGTTCTTTTTCTTTGAGTTTTGCTTCCTCAGTTCTGGAATCCAGCACACAAATTTGAGTGAGGAGCCCCAGAAGAAAGCGAGGTCCCTCTTTCCCTTCGTCCATCTCTCTGCAATTGTTCAGAACTGCATCACAGAGAGCCTGGGAAAGGCTGGGAGCACTTGCCCGTTGACAGGGTATGTCGCTGTCACACTAGATTCATCAAGAAAGCAGTTTAATTAAAGCTGAGTGTTAACAGGCCTCCTGTTCCTAAAGCAAGCCATTGCTGCTTTAAGAGTTTCCTTTTCCCGGGACACATAATCCTATTTTCACAGTGAGCAGTTGCCCATGGAACCTTCTTCCATTAGGCAGATTATCAAGTAAATCATGTCCCGCTTAGCGGGAGAAGGAGGACTGTGGGATGGAAGGGTGAATGAGATGTCACAATCACCGCCCTTTTTGGTGTGCTTGTTCTCCAGGCTTTTTTCATACATATATTTACTTCATATTGAGTTAGATCCTGAGCTAAGATATGTATGCAATGGTATCTTTGCTGTTCCATCTATGAAGTAGTAATTGCTTCCATTTTCAGATGAATACTCTGAGGCTTAGGGAAGTCCAAGAAAATCTTTCCTAAGTCACCCAACTTGTAACTGGCACAACGATCATTTCGTTGCCAAAACAGCATTACGAACAAGCAATGCTGTTTTGAAGGATAAGGAAACAGCAAATGGAACTCAGCTCTCCCCTATCTGGAGCAGAGGGGGAACATTTTTCGCCATCCCTCACCCTCAGTTTCTCATCTGTGGAGGGCTGTTGCACTTAGTGGAAAGGGCTTCCTTGTATACTTAAGTTATAGACACAAAGACATTTAACACTCAGCTTGATACTGTGTAGGTGTACTGTAAGCCTTCCAGTGTATGGGTTGAGCTTTACCACAAAAAAATCATGAGAAGCAGGGTTATAGTTGATTCATAGATTATTACTTATTACTCATTGCAAGTCACTTCTTGCTTATCTTTGTTTTCTAGATGCTGTAGAACTAGAAACCAAACAGAGCTGCATTTGCTAGATGCTCTTACAAGTCGAGGTCTGCATGTGACTGGGGCTCTGCTCAGTACATGGCTCAAGCAAGTCTTGTGAGGACAGTAGGAGACCCCAGTGGCTACCCACAAGGTCAGGTGGGTGGGCCAGCAGGGCGTAGGCATAAGTGCCGGGAGCTAGCTATGGAGCCTGCTGCTCAGCACTGTGGGTGCTGATGAGTGGGTCACCATGACTGCTGGTGTCGCGTGACAACAACCCACGATGGGCTTGCTACTTCTGGTCCTTTGGCTATGACATTTCTTAGAGCATCCAGATCTAGTTTCTCTAGCCCTGCTAAAGGTACTATGAGGTATATAATCTTGAGTCCTTTTCTACTTAAACTGACTAGATTTATTTGTCCTGAAAACAATATTCTAAGGTGAAGTGTCACCGAGGA
Organism: Myocastor coypus; assembly: GCA_004027025.1. Classification (NCBI taxonomy): domain Eukaryota; kingdom Metazoa; phylum Chordata; class Mammalia; order Rodentia; family Myocastoridae; genus Myocastor; species Myocastor coypus. The sequence continues at coordinate 123,674 of PVJA010000770.1, forward strand.
TCATGGAATTAGAAATATCAGCCTTCAGTGCTTGGATTGACTCTTGGCAATATGATTTGTGTTTTGTTGTCTCCCCAAAGCTTCACACAGTCATGGTGCAGGGGCTTCTAGGGTTTGAAATTAACTCATGATACACTGCGATTGTAGGTCTGAATACTGCTGGGATTATGGGTTTGCGTGTTACATCCAACGTGAGGTGGAGAGCCTGAATGTAATCTGAGCGAGACAGAGAGACATACTCTCTGTGTTGCTCTCTGTCGCCATTGGTGCTGTCCTGCCACCATGAACTGATGCTCTCTGCCCTGTGCCACTCAGCCTTGTAGCCAGCCAAATACGGAATGAAACCTCCAGTAACTGAGCGGAATAAACCTTTCCTTTCTTCGTTTTGGGTGTAAGGTATTTGTCCCAGTGATGAGAGAAGAGTTAAATATATATATCAGACACAAAGACAGAAACAGGATAACATACAATAATACATATGTTACAGCTTTTCAAAATAAGAATAGCTCATTAACAATGGTTAATATAGTATCTATTTTTATCATCGAATCTGTTGCTCAGATTAACAGATATAGTTATGTAAGATTGGACATATCATTGAATATTACTTACTGGTTGCTTTCAAGAAATCTTAAATTTTGGTTATTTCTCTTTTCTTCCTTTTATTACTTTAAAAAATTATTTTAAAGGGAGTGATTGACATAACATCAGGAATGATACACATTTAGAAGACCAAGATGACAGGTATTCAAGCATGGTATTACACATTGCTGCCCTCAAGGTAGTGACTTAGTTCATAGGTATCAGCACACAGAGTTAGTCAAGGTGAAAATTCTACACATTAACTGCTATTTTAAAAAAATTGATGGAAAGGATATATTTTTCAATATATAATATGCTTCCAGGTGGCACTATCAAGAAAAAGAGTAGAAATTTCTTTTCTTTCTTTTTTGCAGGACCAGGGTTCAAATTCATGACCTTGCACTTGCCAGGCAGGCACTTGTGCTATGAGGCTGTCTCTCTGGCCCCAAAGAATAGAAATTTCATGAAGGGACAAAGATGACTTCTGAGTTAGATCCTGAGTTCTGACTGTATGAATTCTTCTAATTTTCTTGGTAATACCAGATTAATGGGACCATTGCACCAGAAGATGGTGGCTATAAAGTTAACAGGAACATCTTCAAACTCAAAATCCAAATTGTAATTTTGCAAAACAGTAAGAAAAATTATCATTTCAAATGGCAAAATGTATGTGTGATGAACACTTGGTACTGCTCTAATTACTGCTTAAATGGAAAACCTAAATATAGCACTTGGACAAGATTGCCAGGAATCCTGCACAGCAAGGAGATAATGTCGGGCAACTCACTGCAATCTAGAGAAAGAATGGGTTATGTAGCCAACAAGATCCAGGTCCTAGGTCTGTCATGTGTTTTGTGATACTGGCCAAGTAAAGGACAAGATATATATATATATATATATATATATATATATATATATATATATACCCATATCTCAGAGTTACATGAGACAGTGCAAGTGAATGGGCCACTGCAAAGCAAATTGCAATTTGTAATGGATCCCCCTTCTTGCCTTTCCCTTGTCTATTTCAGTAAGTGGTGAGGTCTAATGCAACCAGTTGCCACAGTTCTGAAATACTGCGTATAAACTGCTGCAGTTTGGAATTTTAAGCCATGCTTGATGCCCCCCGCCCCCCGTTGTCTGTGTCTCGAATGCCTCCACCCAACCTTCCCATCACCCTTTCTAGCTTCTAGAATTCTAGGCTTTTACTGTGTGTTTCTTCTCCATTCAGATTTACACCTCTAAAACCATTAGCTTTGGAGACCAGCATATTAGCTTTGATTTTCAATATGTCTTCCCTTGTGACCTGCTACCGCCTTCAGGTTAGATCCCACTTCTGCCGCTGGGCAGGTCACTGGATGCTTCCTCCAAGCTACTGTGAGGTAGGGACCACTAGTTCTCTTATGATGTGCAGTGTTATCTACATAACACAAAGACTGAATTTCCAGGCCTATTTTGCAGTTAGGTGTGGTCACATAGTTAAATCCTGGCCCTTAAAATGTAAGAATGTCTTCTGGAAAATATCCTTAGAAGGAGGGATATACCCTTCCTTGTTTGTGCTGGCTGGGGCAAATGTGATGGCTAGATCCATGGCAGCCCTGTGGGAGAGCATGGGGCAGAAGGGCAGTGTTGGGAACGACAGAACAGTGCGGCATGTGAAGCCGGGAAGTCTGACGCCCGTGGCGCTGCTGTTTCAGTTGGAGACTCCACTGCAGACCTCATTTATGTGAAATAGAAGTAGATTTTCCCCATTTAATCATGAGCATTTTTAGTTTCTTGTTGCCAGCAGTTGAATGTAATCCTAATTGGCACCCAGAAACCCTTGCATGGTACAAAGTAAAAGGTCCCCGTGGCAGAAGTCTGAGAAGGCTCTGTTCACCTTTTTCCTTTCATTGTCAGAACCCTAGCTCCCGCGCATCCTCCGCTCTTTGGCCCATGAGTGGGGCCGACAGATGTTCCTTAATTTTTAGTTTGAGTTCCAGAATTCTTAAGAGTCCTGCTTAAAGCTATGTATTACTCCCTCAATACAAATATGTGAGATTTTGCAGACAATCAGAAGATTCCTGGAGGCCTTTGAACCTAATCAATCCTTCAGACCTGGAGCACCTAGAGATAAGAATCATAACTTGAGACAATCTTTCAGCTTTAGAATTAGATCAATGCGCTCAGATTTTGTGGCTTTAGACCAGTGTTAAAAAAATACTTTTCACTTATTTTCAACTAGGAACAAATCAAAACACGTTTAAAAAACTCAACCCCAAACCTCCCAATAGAATATATATATATATATATATATATATATATATATATATATATATATGATAGAGTATATACATAGTATAGATCCATATGTTGAGACACACACAGATGAATTATGTGTATTTGTACATATGTGTATTTGTGCAATATAATTATACACATAGATAAGTGTGGCTGTTTTCCTGCTTCCTAGAATTTAGAGAAGTGCACACTACAGGAGGCCATTTGCAGCTAGCTGTGAGTCTGAATAAGGTCCTCATCACTGCGAAAGTCCCAGTCCTTAAATCTTCAGGTCAACTCCTAATTGGCACCTTTCTGGCTAAACTAGGAGGCCACAGAGCAAATGGGTTACACAAGCTGAGTGACCCCTTGCATAAATCTCCCACTTAGGGTCTGGGGGGTGTGCAGGAGCGAGCGCCATGCCTAGCATGACCACAGCCGGTGCTATATTTCTTTCTTAGATAAACAGAGGTAAATCTCAGTCCTTGTCCCTGTAATGTATTTCTAACAACTCCACTATTGAGTTAAGTGAACTCTGAGAGTAAACAGAGAAAGAAACAGAGAAGGCCAAGGGTAGGTGACTCTGTTGACCTCATTTTGCCACTTGGAGGTTGCTCAGAGTTTTGCAAAATTTTATCTCCCTTGTTTAGTTAGCTCTTTCTATACTGGCATGAATGAGCCCTTTAAAGAAAAAAAAAAAAAAAAAAGCTGAGTAAGAAACTTGGCTGTATTCTTAGACTCAAGTTTTCCGTGGGTTAGTTTAGCTGTAAATTAACCAGTCTGCAAAATATATAAGTAATGGAGTTGCTTTGTTCCTAGCTATCTCCAGTCAGGGCTCTGGCTCCTCGTTAGGAAGCCTGGTGGCCGCTCTACTGCCCAGTGCTTTTATAAATACTAATCAGTGACATATTGAGAAAAATTGTACCTACAAAAGCAACATCTTCTTCCATGCAAATCAGGTCCCAATTCCCCACAGATAAGGATCTTTTTGATGGAACACATGCAAAATCTCCAGCTCTTAATTCTTTCATTAGTATTCTAGGCAGATGGCTGCCAAATAACAGAGAAAACTGTCTGAATTGCTGTGTCTGAAACCTAATATTGATTTGTTTAATAGTGTCAGGAAGTCAAAATTCACAAATCTCCTGTCGATTGTTTATGAGGCAGTTAGCAGAGAATTGGTTGCCCCTGCTTAATTAATAACTCATTACTGAAATTTGATTATATGCTTGAATGCTTTAAATGGCTTCTAACAGAGCGTCTGCAAAGTGGTGTAGCACCAAGGTACGGCAGTGCAGGGTGTAGGCCTCCGCATCGAGAATTTCCTGACAGACAGACGATGCGGGCCTCTCCTGCCTTTCCCCCCAGCGTCAGCCTCCCTGGGGTCACTATGTGTGTTTAAAAGGTGTTCTGTGGGCACACGGGCTGAGGAAGGGTGGATCTGAGACTTAGGGTGGAGACATTTCTGGACAAAGGCCAGGCTGTGAACGTAAGTGACCCATCACCTCTCAGAGGAGACTGTGACTTGCCTGTGGGTGCATGAAGCCCAGAGTCTGGTGCCTTGAGGGACAAGGGTAGCTCATGGGGAGACAGAAATTATCTCTCAACTGTGATTGTTCCTAAAAATAAAAACCCAGTGTGAATAGTCACCTGGGAAGACAGGGGGCAGGAGCACAGCGAGAGGGTCCTGGAGTTGTCTGAGCCTAGCGCCTGGGGAGTACCTGCCCCATGTGCCCTGGTGCCAAGGACGGACAGGAAAAGATCAGGGCCCAAGCGCAGGTCACATGAGAGGAACAGGGTCTCAGCTCTATTTCTGTATTACCTAATGCCTTGGAGGGATGCCCCATCTGTGGAGCTGATCAGAGCCCACTGGCAAGGGCAGGTCTCCTCCAGGATGCATGATATGGGTTCTGCCCCTTAGCACCGAAACATAGATAAGGGTGGGGCTATCGCACAATCAGGGTCTCCTTCCTGCTGCTCCCAGTTACGTCATGAACCCTGTTACTAGGGGTAGACAGTGGTCAAGACTGAGGGTCTAAATCACTCTCAGCTCCCCTCAGTTTTCATCTGAAATGCAATCAGGGGGCAAAGGAGCAAGGGAGAGGTCATTGCTGCGCATACTGCAGGGGCTCCTTGGCGTGTGCAGGACTGCTGAGGCTCCCTGTCCAGACCGGAGAGCTTCCCCAGAGCCTGTGCAGGAGATGGTTGACTCACTAGCCACATAGGGTGCTGCCCAGGGCAGCAGGGGAGTGCCTGGAGCGTAGCCAGCCTTCGAAGTCTACGCCCAGGCCAAACAGGACATGCTGTGCCAGCCACTGAACTGACTGCCTCCAGGGTCTTACTGCGTTATTTTAGAACATTGTTATTCTGGAAAAAAAAAAAAAAAAAAAAATGAAAGAGTACATTCTAAATTCCGAACAGCTGACTCCCAAGTGAATTTTTGGGACCAGCACTTTGCCACAGAGGACAGCTTGGTGGCAGCCTTACGGTGAGGTGTACGAAAGTCACTTTGGATCAATCATGTATAGCAGGTCCCAGAGGTCATGGGCAGCAGCTGGTCCACTTGAGGAGCTTGTATAGACAGCTCTGCTCCTCAAAGAGAAAAGAGTAGCCAAAGGCAGTGCATGGGAAGGCCCCACAGGAAGGACACGTACCAGGTGGCCGCAGGACCTCAGGGGGTGCAGAGGTCACCACCCACTGGAAGCGCCAGGGAAGGCTTCTGGGTGGAGGTGCAACCAGAACGGGGCCTTGAAGCTTGGGTCAAATTTCAGGGGTGGCTGGTGCATTCCAGGCAGGTCCAGGAGCCAGCTGGTCAAAGGTAGGCTTCTGGGCAGTGACCGGCCTGGTGGCTGCAAAGGAGAGTAATATGAGCGGCCTGTCTCCTGCCTGTGGGCTTAATTGAACCAGTCAAGCTTTCAAAATGAACAGTTGATCATTTGATTAAGAAAGGCCTTTGACTCTTTCAAGACCCACAGAGACTGATTTTTATCAAAGGGGACCAAAAGGGTTTGCATGGAGGAATGCCAGCCAGGCTGGGCTGGGGGGTGGGGGGGGGCTTGCTGTCTCCAGGGCTGGGCTGAGGTAGTGATTTCTCAACCCCTGGGCCGTCTCTCAGGTGGGCATTTGGGGCTGAGGCCGGAAATTGCAGCCTAGCAAGCAATGCTCACTTGTGCAGGTGACAGGGGCTCGCTCAAGCCCTGCTTCAGAAGTATAACCCAGCTTGTCCCTATAGCTCCAGCCATGGGGAACCCCTCCAGCCCCTTCCACCCATTTTCCAAGCTCCAGAGCAAGGAGAGTATGTGGGTCAGCCACGAGGCTGATTTGTCAATATGCTATTAAGGATTTTCAGTTATACAGAAAAAAAAAAAAAAAAATAGAGTCAACTCTTTTTTTTTTTTTTAAAGTCTAATTTATTATGCTTGATTACGCAGCTGGAATGGGAAGGTAGCTGCTGTTTGTAGTTAAATAACTCCTCACAATTTCTTAAAGAAATGATCTTCAAAGCTTTAACGGGTCAGTAGCTCAAGTACAAAGGAAAGATTGATTTTCATCCTCCCACCCTTTGTTCCCAGAGTTTAAAACAGACACGTTTGGGTAAATTAGTTTGTCTATGTTATTAATGGAAGAAGTTATTAAACTCCCATAAATATGTGGTGGTATCTTGCTCAAAATGCCAAATTTCTTTTAAGGGGGGAAAAGTCAGAGAGAAAATGTGGACAAGCCCAGAAGGGTCTGTTGGTTATTATTATTTCATTTCTAGAGGTGAATTTGGACCAGCAAGTTGAAGAAGGAGGCTGCTCTCTGTGCCCCCAAGTGGTGGGGCAAAGGCCTGCCCCAGAGTGTGTTTAATCAGAAGCTTCCAAGGAGGAAGTGGAGGAGAGCTGGGGTGGGAGCAGGCAGAAAGGCACAAGGGACATTCTTTCCATGGAAAAAAATGGCGTGGGTCTGTCTAGCTCTTATCCCTGAGGGCCAGTGCCCTTTGATGGCCAAGGGTGAAATACTTACTCTGCTGAGCGGCCACTGTGGGAAAAGGGTCCAGAAGGGTTCATGCAGGAGACAGGGGCAGCCTTGAACCCACACCCTGGGCCCAAATGCAAGGGAGACTTGGCCTTGAGGACTGTGCCCACATGGGAGGGGTTTCAAGGCCCCAGTCATTACACGGGCGGCTCGCCAGCTGTGCCCCTCACTCAGCTATCTTCCCTGGGCTCCTCATCTCCGAGGCCCAGGGTGCTCCTGGGAACAATGAGATCCCGGCCACGCTCCCCACCGGGCAGTGCTGATTGGTAGATGCAAAGATCTGGCAGGAAGGAAGAAAACCCAAGCTACCAGTAGGTGACAGCAGTTTGGGTTCATTTCTCACTGGATGTCACTCAGTGACCACAAACACCTGGTTCACATGCATGTGAACACGTGTGCACTTACACACTCACTCAGCAAATGTACCACGTGCCAGGGACTATTACACATGTTCCCTACGTGGAGGTTCAGGCGTCCCTCAGAATGTGTGCCTTAGACGGGTTCTCTTACCACTTGCATCCTAAAGAAATCAGAGCCTGGGAGAGGTTCGACATGCCCTGCATCGCAGAGGGGAAATGCAAATCCTCATCTCGCTGCAGTTCGTTGCTCTGTCCAGTTATGCACTGTCACCCTGGGGGAGATCAGATCACCCCGAAAAAGTCAGATCCCTCCTTTTCCCATCCAGCATCACTTTGTAACCCTTTCTGATGCCACAGGTCCTCCTCTAAGGTGATTACCGGTGGCTGCACCACCAGAGGCAGAAGTCCTAGGGAGACCTTGCTTCCTTCCCCAGCAGCCTGCTGCCCCAGACTGGACCTGGGTCCTCTGGCGCAGTGTCAGCTCCCCTCCCGCTGTGCTGGAGTCATAAAACCAAAAGGTAGAAAGTGTGAATCCAAGGTAGCAAAGCTTCAGGATGGGATTCAGAGCCAGCCCCTGGATCGGTCAAGGCAGTCGAGACACAGTACACTTTATGATTTGAGGGTAAGATTATTTTTGTCCTCTTAGAACAGAGTGAAGAATGATTTGTTGTCAACTAAAGTCTAATACAACCTCTGTGGTCCTAGGAAGCTGATGTGTTTCTTTCCTTTCCTTCTTAATAACTGACATTTTTCCCTTTGTACTTTTGCCACCAGGAAGCTCTGTGCTCAAGCTGAAACTACACTCATGACATGGGCCATTCTGACCTTCACATCTCTCCACTGCTCTCTCTAGTCTTGTTGCTTGTGTTTTCTCAGACTCTGTTTTATATTTTTGTGTTGCTACAACACGTTGCCAGGTCTCCACAGTGACTGCCGTTGTGCAACTAAAGCCCCGTCTACTCACAGCTGGCAGCCTCGTCCCTGGGGAGAGCTGAGAACAATTATCTTGAGCATCCAATTTTGTGACCGGTGTCACTGTTTATAAACTTATCAGCAGCTCTAATTCCAGTTAATTACCTTTTCAAGCATTGTGGGAGGCTCATGCTTAGTCCCACTTCAGAGCCAAAGAAACTGAGACGTGGAATGGAATTGGCTTACCTGGGATCTTTCCTGGCCACTCCCTCTTATCCATGTTGCTCTGAGACACTCCATGCAGCCTCAGTGCAGTGTGGGAATTCCAGTCCTTTCTCTTCTCCTGGTCTTATTTGTCCCTCACGTGTTGGAGTTTCCCACAATCCACTAAGGTGTGGATGGATGGGAATTATCACACTAAGCTGCATTTTTACATTTTGAAGGCTATGTATTGGTTTTAAAAAAATGTGAATGAAGCTGATTTTCCATTTATAAAGATAAATGTAACTAGTATTTCAAATAAACATGTTATTTTAAAAAATCATTTTAAAGTCAGATTTTGAATAAATAATAAAAAGATAGCTGTATAGAAATGGCCAGAGGAGGTTTCTGCCTGTTCCCCCAGGCTGATCTTCCCAGCAGCCCTCAGCCACACACGCAGGGCACAGTGGGCTGAGAACTTCACGTTCACACCTGGGTGCAGCATCCCCCTCAAAGACCCAAATGACCTCAAGAGTCAAGGGAGTATGTCCCTGAACACCTAGCATAAAGATTCCAGGTCTAGAAAGCTCCATGTCAAGCATGTCTTCCACATTCATCCAGTGGCATCGGGAGCCAGGTGAGGCACCCGGTAGCCATAGCAGTGAGCCTATTAGTCTCTCTTTCTATCTATTTGCTGATTTGTAGGACCCATGATAAACTCATCTGGGTAGGTTGAACTTAGGGTGACCTCTCACTGACTCCCCAGGATTGGGTCAATAAAAAATCAGGGCTCCTCTTTTCTTTGCAGACCTAAGCTCACGGGTCAATTCATCCTTAGATGGCTTTGAAGCTTAAAGGTCCAGAATGTGCTACCTGTGCCACTCCCCAGCCTCTGCAAACACTCTAAGCCCAAGATTAATCATTGTCTGGGCCTCAGTCTGCTGGCTATAAAAGAAAGGGGACAGAATCGGCCAGGCACAGCCAGTGGGCAGCAGCTTCGTGGACTATTGCCCGTGCCCAGGCTCTGTGGGAGGAGGGGAACCAGTGAGTGACTATATCACTTTTAGACAATGGCATGGCTGTGAGCACACACATGCTCCAACATCAGGATCCCCTGGACCACCAGGGTGTTGGGCCTATGGTCTCCTAGTCTAGCTGTTTCTCCTTGCTAAAAAAAAAAAAACAAAAAAAAAAACAAAACAACTCTCAGGGAAAACCTGCTTACCTGCTTTTATTTTCTTCCTTCTTTCTGGTTCCCAGGCCTGTCTCCATGGTGACAATGTGACTTTTTTCTGTCCCTGAGGAAGGCTGCTTGGCTCATGGGAGCCATTTGTAGGGGCTGTGCTGTTTATCAACCATTACAAAACCCTTCTGAGAATGAGAGGCAGCACCTTGAGTAATTTCCCAGGACCACAGGGGTACCACCCCAGGACCGTCCTGGAGAATCGGCGTTGCGCCTGGTGATGGTCTTCAAGATGCCAGGAGCCCTCCTGCTGTAGGCCGAGGACCTGGGATTTGCATTCTAACAAGACTGAAGGTGACGCCCTACTGCAGACTCACCGACCACACTTTAAGAAGCTTGACTTCATGCCTTAGTTCGAGATGAGCAGTTTGCCAAATTTATTCACAGCAGGAACTGACTGATCCTTACGAAAACCCCAGAAGCCATCAAAAGTGATCAGTAGTTATCAGTCAGCTAATAAGCTGAGACTCAGAGAGGTTAATTGGCTGGCTTGGGGACACCCAGCTCCAAGGAGAAAGTCCTCGTTCAAGGCCTTTAGCTTTCAGGCTGAAAACTGGATCTTTCTGTTGTATAAAACCCACTTCAGGTCAGCCAAGAAAGGACCATAATCTCTTGTAAGAAGCTACTTTAGCAGTGCTTCTATCTTTATACTTACATGACTTTTGATGCTTTAATCAGTTTGATTGATAGTAATTTTAATGTGTAAATGATCAGGTGTATATCATAGACCTCTTGTGCTGGGGGGTCATGTTGTATGACACTGAAATGGTATCCATTTTTAATGTATTGATCTGTCACTCAACTCCCATACATTTAAACCTTGTGTATAACTTCAGGAACACAGCTGGTAACTACTTGTACCACTTTACCTTACCTATCAAATGGGGCCTGAGTTCATGTACCTTAGATGAGTCAGAAGGTTCTGGACAATACTGAATGCCCATAAGGGTCAGCTATTCTTTCTGTCTAATTCTCTATCAGGCATCCTCATTCCTTTACCAGGTGACACATTCCATCGAGTTCTTGGCAAGCATAGACTTCTTTCTTACTGCATCCTTTCAAGTCTTGCATGTGGTAGGTGCATAGGCTCCCCATTGATCAAGGAGTGCACTTTGACATGCTTGGAAATTCCAAGAACTCATCTTTATACTGGGAAACCTCCCAAACCCAAGTGTGAGTGAAGTTCCACTCCTGGAGGCTCCACGGAGGTTGTCAGAACAGCGCAGCTTGGTCATGAGCAGCTCCCAGCTCTCCCCTCCAGAAGCCTGGCATACCACCAGGCTTTACAGTGTGCACAGCCCCAGACACAGGGACTTGGAGGATCAGGAGTGCACCCTGTATTTGGGAAGGCCCAGAATCAGTGGGTGCAGCAGGAACACTTGGAATGACATCAGTGAGTCGCACCCAGCCCTGCCGAGCCCTGCTGGATTTGAGAGGGCTGAACGTTTTCCTCTGGATGCCTGGCTATGAAAGGAAAGAAACCAAAGCAAGAATCTCAGTAGATGTGGGAAGTTTGTGGTTTGGTCCAAAATTAGAACCAAAAGGGAGAACTAATGTCACATCCAGTGGCTTCAGATTGAGACTTTTTTTTTTTTTTTCTGATGTAAAAATCCTCATTTGTCGGCAGCCCTGTGAGCAGAGGTTTCTCGCTGCTCTGGAGCTGGCGATAGCTGTGAGGCCACTGAGTCCCACCAGGTGGGTGGGTTGCAGGGGCTTTGGCAGAAGCTCTTACACAACCCTAAAGAAAGAGCCGATCGAACAAGGAGAAGGTAAAGTGTGAGCACATTTGAGATCATGAGGAAAAAATGCTGCTCTAGGAATGGGTCTTAGTTTGTACTGTCTGTAAAACAGACCACTCCCGAGGGCTTCTGGCAGCGTCGCTCATCTGCGGGTGTGTGCGCCCACACATTGGGCTGAGCTCTGCCGGGCAGTTCCTCTTCCCCAAGAAGGCGTCCTCTTCCCCCTACTGCCAGCTGCAGGCAGTGCTGGTGGCGCTGCCTCTGGAGGTGGCTGGCTACTAGCTGGGCAACAGGGACGGCTGGACTGCTCCGCTCAGAACTGCAGAGTGACCAGTGTAGTTTCTGCCATGCTTTACTGGCTAATGAGTCACAGGGCCAGGCTAGACTCAGAGAGCAAATGCATTACACTTCCTGAGGATGGTGCGGCAAAGTCATATTGCTGGCTGGTGTGGATGCGGGAAGAGATGGCGACTTGGGGCTGTTTTGCAGATGAGAAGACTGACGTAACAACTACTAGAGCACGCAGTGGCCAAGGAACCACACTCTGAGAGCACACATGGCTGGGGATTTTGAAATTCTGCTTAGTTTCCTCGCTATTAAGAGCAGAGACCGGCTGGGGTGTGGAGAACGATAAAACAGACAAAGTTTAGATCCTGATCCACCTCTGACCTTATTTGGAGTCAGTACATTGCCTTTGCTTTACTTTTCCCATCTATAAAATGGGATCACAATTCTTACATCATAGGGTTCTCAAGAGGATTAAAAGGTATTGAGTCTAGAATAGTGACTGGTGCTGAAAAAAATAGGTGCACTGCTAATGAGTCATATTTAATGTCACTTTGGTGGTGAGTGGGAATAAATAATATGAGTAATGAGAATTTCCCTCCAGCTCAGGGACCTGGAATTTTCTATCATGGTGTTCCAGGATAATGAGAAGAAAGCTCCCATCTCCATGACAGGATTACCAATTCAGCCATCAGCACTGCCAGCCTGGCACTGCCATGGCCTCAGATGTCTCCCAGGTCTCTGTATGATGTGGAGGTTGGTCAGCCCTGGGCAGCACCCTGGTCCTGCAGATGAGGCCAGGGCAGTTAGAAAGGATCTTTCTGAGGAGACGAGGCATCCTCACCCCCAGCTCAGGCAAACCGGGCTGTTTCTGTTCTTTGCCTTCCACATGTTTGTGTTTTTGAGAAAGGAAAGAGCCGGGAGACCAGAGAATAAAGGGGGACTTCTGGTCCAGTAGCTTCAAAACTACTCTCTGTGTGTATTTTCCAACATGGCAGCCATGGCCATACGTGGCTATTGAGTGCATGGGATGTCATTCACGCCATAGAGGAGCTAAATCTTTCATGGGAATCATTTATGTAGCCACAAGGAAGTGGTGGTCGCCATCTTCATAATGGGCACAGTTTTTGAGGTTAAGCCTCTGATAAAGAGAGGCACTGGGTCATACCCTTGATGGTCTGATGACTCTATCTCATGGTGGTGTGGCTGTCAGGGGAGGGTCTGGGCATGCGTGGGTCAGCTGAGCAGCAGGGCCTGGGAGGAGGCTTCAGGGGTGCTGCCTACTTTTTCCTCCCTACTTCTAAGCCAGCTGAGAAAGGAGGGCAGTACATAGCTCTGGGGCAGCCAGGGCCCAGAGGAGCCATAGCTGCTTGGTCCCCTTTGCCCTGTTCTGAGCGCTGAAGCCACTGACAGCTGCTAGAACAGCCCACAGCTCTGCACACCGCCTCATCGTGCCACGTGGCCAGAAAACAGACCTCAGCTGTCCTGCTAAGACCAAAGCCAGAACTCACAAGAAAGGGAGAAAGGGTCAGTTTAGAGGACATGAAGATAGTGCCAGCATCGGAGTGTGTCTGTACACACACACACACACACACACAGGCAAACACACACACATAGGCCCACACACACGTGTGCATGAGCACATACATTCACACACACACACACATAGGCACACACACATATGGACACAAACTCCACTTTTGGAGAATTGAGATGAGACACCCTAGTTTGGAGAAGCTGAAGATTTTGCTTCAGCTTTAATTGGGTTCAAAAAGATGACAAACCAACTCTGCCTCAGGGTTTGCCTTTGAAACTCGCATAGGAATTTATCTGGGAACATTCCGAAGTAGCCACAGAGGGCTGCCGGTATAAGTGACAGTGACTTTTGCCTAGAGATTTTCTCCCCATTTGCCTTTGGGCTCCAGCAACAATAAATAGCGCAAACCAATCACACTGTTTGTGTGCAAGCTAAAGGAAAAAAACCTCCCTCTGTCCACCTCACTGATGTCTCAGTCCCCTAATATTTCTTAAATTTGGGACTCTATTGCCAGAAAATGTTCTGGTGCCCTTTAAGAGACAGACTCTTTCTGGATACTTCAATTAATTGACTCTGGTCCATACCAGAACCTCCTGCATGGGCTTTCTGTGGTGGCTCAGGCAAGACTAGTCTTCTGCTATCAATATAATTTACAAGGCTCACATAACCATGTAACGACTTGGCGATTACATGGAAAATATTGTACACATATACAGTAATTACAAGTTCATGCAGATTACTTGGTATACACACTTGAAGTTACCAAGTAGTTCAAAGATTAATTACCCTATAACTGACAGTATTTAAACCATTTTTTCCTCATATATGAATACACTGAGGTCGACTTCAAGGCTAGCTAGGAAGGGGATCCGATGAGTATGATCTGAAAAGAAAAAATGGAATTTGACAGGCATGGATTATTTAAAGCATGCATATGTGAGCCGAGCAGGCACTATACTTTGATGCAAATCATAGGGGAAAGAGCAGGGGGATGGTGTGCAGGCAAAGGTGCTGAACAAAGTAAGGATTTCCTGCCGGCAACTTGAAATTTAAACAAATAATCATTTAAATGGCGGCCTGGCATTACGTTCGGAGTTGTGTACATTAATGTCAACATCTGGTACCAACATTTTGACAATTCTATTAAAATGCCCCAGCATTCCCTATCTAACACCTGTTAGCTCTAATTTTCTTTCCTGAGAAGCACACCAGTAGACAGAGTAGATTCCAAATCATTTATCACTTTTAAAGTGCTTCCATATGCGTGTTGGACCCAGGCTGGCCCTAGGCAAACGTTTTCTGAATGCATTAAAATTCAGGACTATTTTTTTTTAAAGTGTAGACACCAATGTTTCATTGAATTCATGTCTGGTAATTATTAGCTTAAATTATGGCTCACACATGACTTGACAAAGTGGACCGTGAATTAAAACGGGCGACGCACGCTTGCTTCCCCCAAAGTCTTCAATAGATACACCCAAGTCATACACTGCATGTTACTGAGATGTCAGTCAGTAATCATTAGGCAAACACTCTTCATGCGGGGAGCTGCTAAGAGGCCCTGGCTTCCCAAGAGACCATCTAAAAATGTCAAAAATGTTACAGTATAAATGAATGACACCAACAGGAGCACATGTGCTAGAGATGCAAGAAATTAGTTAATGTCCTACAAGTTTCAACCTCGAGCAAGATAGGCTATAAAATTTCCTCTTGACAAAAGCCTACATAGACAAGATCCAAGGATTCCTAGACAATGCAGTCTCCCTGAACTGGAGCAACCCACATTCAGGAGGCCCTGGATGTGCACCCCAGATTCAGTTCTCCCTGGCCTGGAAGTAGTTTAAAATGCAGGCCGTCATTCTGCACCCCTGGCGGCTCTTCGCACGGCTTCCTGAATGAGATTTCCAAGGCACAGTGACATCTCACTGCTTTTTTTCAAAATAAAAGAGGCACTTGCAATGGGTGGCAAGAGTGGGGATATCATATGAGAAAATTCCTGTTAATGCTTTCCAGAGATATAAAAAATCAACTATATAATTCATAGTCTTTCTTTCAATCTTTCTCTCCCCCACCACAAAACGTGCATGCACACAAGAAATCACATGCACAGGGGAGAAATGCCTTAAGCAAGAAGATTGAGGGTAGTTTTAGCAAGAATATACATGCTGTGCACTGGGATAAGGAGCTGAGTGATTTCCTTCGATGTACGAGGGAACACCGAAAATATAAGAAAGAAGAGATGACAACCTGAGTTCACCAACACTAAAAAAAAATTTGTAGACAGTTAAAAACATCTGCCCCTGTACACACATACACCTACACGTTCACACTTCCTCTGTTTACTAAATAACATTTCAGCACAGTTTTCATCTTATAAGGAAAGTGTTTGAAACTTGGAATAAGTGCACTTAATTAAAGGAAGGCTGTGAAAATGTGCACTAATCTGATATGACTAATAGCAAAGTGCATGAAATTGCTAATTAGAATTTCATTAAAGGTGCTGCTTTATCAGACTGTGAAAATCACAACCTTTAAAATTCTTTCAGGAGAGCTTAATTCCTTTTCAAACAGAAATATTCTTTAAAGACATTTGATTTTTTTTTTTTTTTCTGAAGGAATTTATGGCTTTAGCTGGAACTGAAAATGTTACCGGTATTACAGAATGTGATATCAGGGTAGAAATGGAGACCAGAGACTTTGCTCCCTTTGGCCGATGAGTTCTCTGCTCCCCCACCTCTAGGGATTATTATTCCAAAACCTGGGTATGATAAATGCAGTTGAGCCCTTGGTTTGTTCCATATTAATTTGTTTTCTGTTGAAACTAAACATTTAGCCTCTCCCAGAGGAGCAAGGGAGAAATTACTTGAAAATTTTAAAGTCATTAAAAACAAATTAACTATTCTAATTTTTACTAACATTTTTAAAAATTAAAGAAGATGAAGCAAAGTATTTTTTCTTGAAGAAAAAGGCTATCATTAAAAAAAAAAAAAACCAGCTAATAGCCTTTTCTCTTTTTTCAAACAAATAAATCTCTGTGAGTAACGTTTTGCTCATAAAAGTGCACTCTTTTAAATTGGGCAATTCCAGTGTCAACCTCAGTAAGTGCAGTGGGACTTCATCCTTGTCTTGCTGTCCTGGCTTCCATGGTTTTCTTGTTTTACATTTTAATTATTCCCTGCACTAAATCTGAACTTCGGCTCAGGTTTTGGCAGGTGTTTAGAATTTTACCATTTCATTCATTGATCCTTTTCTGTTTTCAGCCCCCTCGTTCCCAGCTACTTCTCTTTACTTTCACCTACAAAAATTGCTGGTACTCTCTCTGCAGACAACTTCCAATTTTACCAACTCTGCTTTTGTGCTGTTTACTATTTTTCTTCTGTAAGGACTCTGACAATTAGAAACTGGGTCCTCCTTAGTACTAAGGTTGGATTGGACAGTTACACTTTGCTACTAAAAACCCATTAACATTAGTGGAAACTACAGCCTACTCTGGGCATCAGAGTTACTTTTGCAGGAACCCTTAGAAAACTAGTCCTGCTTGGAAATTGCTCAACTTGCCAGTTAATGCTGATGCAAGTTTTCAGCCCCGAATATTCTAACTACATTTTTAAAACCTTGATTTAAAAGCTAACCAGTCATGTTTACATCTCGGTACTATCTCTTCAAAGAGGAGAGAATGTGTACAGAAGAAACTTTATGAGAAAAATAGCCTGATTTCTGAGGACATTTAAACAGGTATCAAGTGGGTTAGTTACAGATTAATTTTTGACTCTAGCAAGAGGGTTTTTCGTGACATTTAGAAAGTTCATCAGCCCAGCTAGCTAACATAAAGCTGGAGTTTTCCTTTCCAAAGTTTGTGGCAGGGTTCTTTTATACAACGAAAGTCACAATTTAAAAAAAAATTAGTCTAGACTTAAATGAATGAAGATTATGCTAGTTAGCCGAAATGCTTGACATGGAGGTGAGCTGTCACTCTCGCCTACTCGTGGGCCACCGTAGTCAAATAAAGCTGCTAATTCGAATGTTTTAAATTTCAAATTGAGAAATATTGTTCTAATATGGCAACAATGGGGCTGTTGTCCTTTCTAGCGCTCCGCCTTGGCAGGTTCTTTGTGGCTCGTTTCATGCAAAACAAATGGCAGGTAATCGTGGTTTAATTTTTCTCAAGTAAATTACAGGGAGAGCGTGACGCAAAGGAGCGGTGGACTCTCCTTTCTCTGTCGCTGGTTGAATTATCCATGGCAGGAGGAAAAACAGCAATTGTACGGAACCGCCGTCCCGGGTCGCCCCGATCACAGAGGGGGCCTTACGCGTCTGACCACACGGCGCAGGCTAGGAAGCGGTGGCTGAGGGCTGGGACGAGGCGCTGCGGGCGCGCGTCGCGAGGTCCGGCCGACTCAGCTCCGTGAGCTCGGGCCAGGGCGCTTTCGCGCAGCGGAGGCGGCACTGGGGACCTGCGGTGCCTGCGAGAAATGCGAACTGACAGAGCGAAGGGTTCCCGGGTGACTGGCGACCCCGGATATTTTGATAAATAGGTGGCTCGAGACGCGTTCGCTCCGCCACCGCACCCTGGAGGCTCCAAGACCGCCAGGGCGCGCGCAGCTTGGGTGGCCGCTCGCTGCGGGTCCCCGGGGGCCTGGGTCGCGAGCCTCAGCCTCTGCACACGCATCTGTCGCCCGAAGCACTAGCCGGATGAGGACTGAAGTGGTGACGGGAGAGGCGGGGCTTGCGGGTTGAACGCAGCGCTTGCCCATGGTCTGGGCCTTGCTACCTGCACGCAGCACGCAGCCGGGTGAGCCCCAAGGGATTTGGGGCTGGCTCAGCCCCTGAGTCCCAGGGTCCATCAACTGATCACCGAAGCCCAGTGCTAGCTGTGCAGGAGAGCAAAGGCCTGGCTCCTTCCAGGGGCTTGTACTGCTGACCGCTGGCGCTGCCTGGAAGACTGTGCCAGGAGGCTGTGGACTGGCATGCCAGCGACCGACCCCTGCCAAGTGCCATCCTAGGGTGTGACCTCCAGCGGGTTTCTTAACCTTCTGTCTTGGGTTTCCATGACTATAGATGGAGTTCAAGGGCCTTGATGTACTGCCGTGCTCAAAACGGTGCTTGCCACAGTGTGAAGTGCCGGGCAAGTGCCGGGGCTCGCTGCACGGGGGCCATATTTGTATTTCCCATTTTCCCGGGGCCTCTCTAAACCTATCCCCACCCCAAGGCCTTTGCTCTTGCAGGCTGCACTCTTCCTTTGTCTTTGCCCTGACTTCTGTGCAGGCTTCTGCCTGGGGCTCACGCCTGAGAGGCCTTCCTTGCTACAGACCTTACCGCCCCTCACCACTGAAGAGCTGCTTCCTTCCTAGAGCCACCCTGTCCCAGAGGCTTCCACTACTGGCTTAGTCTCATCTCGTATCTTCTCCCCACATGTAAGTTCCATAAGAAAGGGGCCTCCTTTCTCCTTCTCTGAGGGTTCTCAGCAATTCGTTCAGGGCTTGATATGCAGTAGGTGCTCAATAAATCCTGCCGGATGCACAAAGGGATCGCTTCCTCTGAGGTCCACATCAGACTGGTTCAACTGCACCATCTCTAAGTCCTGAGGTCTACTCAGGACTGTAAGTAAAATCATTGACACGGAAATTATATCTTCAAAATCTAAAAAACATTCTAAAGACATCCACAGTCTTAAGAAGGGTGAGAGGCAAGTGGAGACTTTTCTCAACATCCCGTTTGTTTTCTCCTGCCCGGTCCTGACACAGGCTGGAACCACTTTCCGCAAACTTCTTTCATGCTCCCTGAACTAGAAGACAAGTGCAACAGTTGGCCGATTTCCTCCCTGGAGGAAAATCCTAGAGATGCCTTCTGCAGATTCCTACTCTAGCTTTGTTTCCTCCTCAGTTGTGGGCAACTCTGGCTGTAAGCCAGCTTCCTGTCAGGGGCCCCAGAGCTGCTCCCAGGGCAACAGCACCTATGTCCCTACTAAGTATCTGCTGTCTCTCGGTGCCCATCCCCCTCCACCCACCCACCCCATCTTGTGCCACTGGCCTGTGTCCTCTGCTTCCTCCGCCAAAGCAGCTCTGTGCCTTTGATCTCCCTTCTTTGGCATTAGTCACAGAGTCACACCTGCTCTTCCTCCTCCCTAGAGCCAGCTGCTCTAGCCTGGCCCCTGCTGGGCCCGCCAGACTGTCTTCCCAGGAGTCTGCAGGGCTGAGAAGCTGGGTAGGGCTCCTCCGCAGCTCTGCTCACAGTGTGGAGAAGCGCCAACTGGCTGGAGCCTTCACGTCACTGCAGTGCCTCAGCTGGAGCCAGGGCCGGAGTATTTCTGGAAGGCCTGGCCTGGCTCCCATCTTGTGCTATTTATTTTCCCAGTGAGATCATTGTAAACAATGAGTATGTAAGACACAGAGGCCATCCCTGGTCCTGGCTCTCTGGCTATCCAGAAATCAAGAAATATACATGTTCAACTCACTTATGTATCCAAAAGCAGTTGCTTAGCATCACTGAGTGTGGTGGTGGTCACTGAGGACAAATATACAGTAACAGCTGACACTTGCTTCCTACCTCCCTTGTACTGGGAGGCACTGTGCTCACGGCACTCTGCGAGTCCTACGTTGCTTAAGCTGTCAAATTTGTTCTTGTTGTCAATATTTTGCAGGAGAAAACTGATGTCATGAACTGGAGTAGTCTGTTGAGGCTCCACTGAGGTCAAAGGTTAGGTCTGGAGTGTGCTGTCCTAACCACTGAGCTGCATTGTGCCCATTTCACTTTGCAGAAGGAATAAGACACAGCCTCGGCCCCCAAGGGGGACAGAATGCCAAGAGCAAACAGAGGAGGCAGGTGGGTGAGTCAGCAGCAACCCACAGTGGCTCTTGCTATGTCCTTGGCTCTGCTCTGACTGCTTTTGTGTGTCATTAGCTTCTGAGGTCGTCATGGCAGTCCTAGGTGGTTGAGAGCAGCATTGGGCCAGGAGGGACAGAAGCTTGTCTGTTTGAGGGCTGATAAGTGTCAGAGCTAGGATGTGAACCTTGCTCCAGTCTCCACGCTCTTACCCTTGACCAGGGTGAGGCCTCTCTCTGACAGTCACAGTGTGCATGTGGTGGTCCACAGGTAGCTGAGAGGGTGCTGAGCGGGGCTGCTCAGGGGTTACTCCTAGATTCTGAGCCATGGGAGTAGCACTGCTGCTCCAGCTGAAGGCCACAGGGAGCCTCTATGTCCCTGCCCGTCAGTGGGGCCCTTGGTCAGCTCTGCCTGCCCTCGGGGCTTCTGAGGCGATGGAGACCAGATGCAGTGCAGGGCTCTGCAGTGTCGCTGCTGACCTTCAGGTCACTCACTTCTGTAGCATTGATTTGTCCTGAGCACAGGTGGACGTGGCTGCATGGCTGACCTACCCTGAAATTCATGCCTTTGAGTTTAGGACTCAGGGCCAGAATGGGGCAGTGGGAGGTAGTAGACAGCCCCCAGCTTGCAATGCCCACCTAAACATGCTGTGGACCCTGCAGTGGTGCAGGCCTAGTTGCACTGAGTGACTCTTCTCAGGCATCAGTGAACCCTTAGGTGCATTGTTGCCCCAGCCTGTGAGTTCTGAGGAGCCATGCACGGGCTGCATGATGGGACCATGCAAGGGAGGGAGGCACGCTTCCTACTTCTCTCGAAATCACGGTGTCACCAGGACCAGCTCCATGCCACAAGTGCCATGAGTATGTAAAGAGAGCGAGTGGTCACCTCAGGGCTGGTGGTTGCTGAGGGCAGAGGGCTCATCTCAAGTTATAGATCTCCTGTGTGTCAGTTCCCTCATCCATAAAGGTGAGATCATAGCTGAATGTATCTCACAGGGCTTTGGGGTGCAGATAATCATGTAACATGTGGGGAGGCCTTCTGAGTGATGGCTGCTGCAGAAAAAGCTAATAACAAATATTGCTGACTCTAAAATGTAATCTCAAAATTATTTGTTTCATCAGCATTTTCTTCTCATTCAAAATGCGTAACATATGGAAGTCACAGTTGCCAGACCAGAGCTTGGATGGGTCCCCCTGTTCTACCACTCCCAGCTCTGTGATCCTGGAAAAGGACTGGGTCTTCTGGGCTTCAGGTATTTTAATTAAAAAATGGAAATAGAGTATAAAATTCATTACTAATAGCAAGAATAAATGCATAATATACACAAAGGAAGTTGTACTTATTTTTCACCCCTTTGTGCTGTGAGTAATATTCTTTGAGTGGATAAAAAAGATGTGGTATTTTTATTCAATGGAATACTACTCAGCTCTAAAGAAAAATAAACTCGAGGCTTTTATAGGTAAATGAATGCAACTAGAGACCATACTTGTGAGTGAAATAAACAGACCTACATATGTATAGGTCGTATTGTCTCCCTAGTGTCAGAAACTGAAAGAGAAAGTACGATCCAAAGGTTTGACATCGTAAAAGGAGAAGAAACTGCTCAAAAGGAAATAACAACTGGGATGGGGGAAAGGAGAAAAGAAGGAAAGGGAAAAAAGATGTGTACATATACATAAGATAGTGAAGGTAATTGTACTACTAATTTCTATTAGTTCATTGAAAGGAACAGTTAGTGCTTATATATACTGTCTTATTAATTTTACATGCTTGTGTCTTGTAATCTGAGCAACTACTTTGAAGTTAATAATATGCAATATAATAACCATTGTTCATTTTCTATCATCTTGTTTTGAAATTGTGTATCTTTTTTTTTTTTTTTTGTCTTTTTGAGACAGGGTCTCACTGTGCAGCTCAGGCTGGCTTTGAGCTCACTTTTGTAGCCCAGGCTGGTCTCGAACTCACAACGATCCTCCTGCCTCAGCCTCCCAAGTGCTGGGATTACAGGCGTGAGCCACCACGCCCGGCTGTATCTTTTTGTTATATATTTATCTTAAAGAAAAAAAAAAAAAGAAGAAACATTCCCTGTTCACCTTTTTTTGGAAGACTGTAGAATGCTCTCCAAACCAGTTTCCCTTTCTTCCTTGGGTGCATAAGAAGACTACGTTTCCCAATGTCCTTTGGGATCAGGGCCATGTGACCGCATTTTGGCCAATGGAATGTGGACAAGAATAATGAAAATATGGGACTCCAGAGCTGGCCTGTAGATTAAGATCTTGATTCTTGTTTTTTCTGTCTACCACCTGAGTTTTAATATTCAAGTGCTCTTGGAGGCCACACATTAAAGGGGAAGGAGTCCCTACCCTTCCTTGTGTCCTCCATGAGTCTGCTTGAACTGTAGCAATTACATTATACCTCTGAGGTGTACAGGGTATCCAGCAGTGAGCTATGCTGACAGATACCCAGTTCTGTGGACCTCCACGCAGGGCACACACTGACATCCTTGCACTCAGGAATTTTTTAGAGTCTCCCTGGCTCGAACTCCCTTAAACTTATTTATATAACCTAGATAGAACTTCACTGAAGAATAGGACTTCCCAGCTGCTACTGGGGGTACTGAAACAGTGCCAGTGTGAGCTTCTGGCCTCTGGACCTCCCCAAAGCAGCAATACTGAAGACAACTGCTTCTCAGAGCGGCTTTGGAGGCCACTCAACTCCCCATGCAGAAGCCACCTAAGCAGGCATTGATAAGCATCTGCTTTCTTCTCTGGGCAGCAGTGGCCACAGGGCCAGAGTGTCCTTCCTGGGAGGTCCATTGATCTGACAATGATAGGCTGCAGGTCAGGGGGGCAGCTGCTCCTTCCCACAGAGCCCAGAGTCACCGGTCACAACCCTTGACTTCTGTTCCCGTTCTTGTCCTGCCTGGGGCCAGACCAATGCTTCCTGTGCTCTGAGCTTTTCCGATACAGGGAGCCAGGCATACGACGTGTTGCAGAAAAACTAACTCATAATGTTCGTGGTTTCCTTGTGGAGTAGGGGCTATTTTCATCGTTTTACAGGTGAGACAACCAAGGCTGAGAGAGGCTATTTTATCCAAGATGTTATAACTAGAAGAAGAGGTAGAGCAGTTCCCAACGCAAGCTCCTTTTCCTGCAGAGCCTGCCCCTTTCCTCATCTCCTCTGGCCATTTGGAAAGTGAAAGTATCAAGAACATGCTAAGAAGATGATTTCTCAGTGGGAGGTAACTCATATTCACATGGCGCCCATCTGCTTCTTTGATTATTTGAGACAGGCTCTTGCTTTGCAACCCAGGCTGGCATCAAACTCACAATCCACTTGACTCAGCCTTCAGAGTTCTGGGGACTCCACCTGCTTGGATCACCATCTACCATGTGCCAACTACAGCCAGAAATAGTCACAGCAGAATCCCAGACTGCCCCCAGGCACTGGCCTCCTAGCAGAGAAGAGGGCTACATATCTGTCCCATTACCCTGAATAAATCCATGTTATGGAAAGGGTGACACAGACTGTGAAGCGTTGTACTTCTCTGTCAGCTCAGAGAAGGAAACCACACAGGCAGGGGGAGAAGCGCTCTCACCCAAGTGGAGTCCACGTCAGCCTTGTCTATTTGGACTCAAAATACGAGCTCTCCTGCTTGCTGGCTGAGTGACTAATGGAAGCCAACTAATCTCTCTGCATCTATTTTGCTGCCTATACAATAAAGGCAGTCAAGATACCTGGCTTAGAGGATTACTAAATAAACTAACAGGATGTAAATTGGATGGGAGATGGTAAGAGAACTTGGCTCTTTATTATCCAGGAAGAGGAGAAATTCCATAGGTGAAGAAAAGAGGCATAGGGTACTATGTGGGTGCCGCAGCAGAGCTTCAGAGAGGGAAGGCTCAAGTATATTTGGGGAATAGTGAATAGCTCAGTATGGCTGCTTCATATGGGGCCGGAAGGAGATGAGGTTAGAAAGAGGAAGGGGGCAAGGCTGAAGCCTGTGTGTTCATGTGCTGCTCAGCGATGTTTCGGGAGCATACACATCGTGGTCCCATCAGGCGGTGCTGCCCAGTAATGGTGTGGCAGTGCCTGCATGATTGCCCTCTGTGACATTTCATGTGTCACGCTGTGTAGTGATGCACCTCCAGGATTTGTCCCCAACATAAGCCATGTATGATTGTATTTAACTGTCAGCAAGTGGAGAGCCACTGAGGGCCATGACTGGAGTTGGTTTGGAGAGCCCCTTCTGGCTGCAGGGGACAGGGAGCTTGGAAGGAGGAGGAGTGGGAGGAGCCCAGGAGAAAGGCAGTCATCCAGGCAGCAGGCCAGGCAAGGGGAATGTGCCTTGGGCTCACGGACAGGGCAATCTTCCTCAGCTTGGACGTCTGTGGGACATGTGTGTCATATACCCTTGGCTGAAGGCCGGTGCAGAACTGGTACTTGTCCCAGGTCCCAGTGGGTGGCTAGCAATGCCAGCAGGCCTCTCCCTTTGCAGGAGCAGGGGTGGGATGCCTTGATCCCTCTGGGCATTATGTCACTAGTGATATCTTCATGCCAAGAAAGAGACAAAAGGAAGGTGGGGAACCAGCTTCCTTCCTGTCCTGAGGACCCTGGGGCACCTGCTGTCTCTGGGATAGAAAAGCCCTCTCTGATGGTCTGAAAGTAAGCTTCAGATGCCTGGCTTGGAAGGGGAAAGAGAGGCAAGCTCTTTTTGGGCTTTCATCTGGGTTTTTGAAAAGCAAAACCGACTGGCGAGAGCTGCCTGTGTGCGGTGTGTTTTATCTTAACCTTTCCATGTAATCCTGAAAGCCCACCTAATCAATTGAAGATCATAAAATATTAGACTTAATGCTGCAAAGTGCTGCTTTTTAATTCACATAACAAGCTCCTAAATAATTCAAATAGCAAACAGACCCTGCGAGTCAATGGTGGGAGGCTGCTTGGATCAGCAGGAGAGTGTCAACACATGCCACATTTCCCGGATCGACTCCATTTCAAGAACCCTATTAAGTTAATTGCCGGTTTCTGACAGCAGAGAGCATGCTGGGAGCACAGCAAGCTTTATTAGCCCCGTGGCATCCGGAGGCCTCAGCCACTTTGCCCCTACTTGCAGGCAGTAGGAACGGCAGAGAAAAAAGTAAATCAAATTATGAGACAATAAATGGTTTTGGCAACATGTGGGCCTTGGATCCATGGCAAATCCAAAAGCGTTCAGGTGTCAACTGCTATTCTGTTGAAATTTTTTTGCAGCAATGTCATCTATATGTTGCAGGAGTCTCCCTGGATGCCACGGAACAGTTATATCATTTGGTACCACATGGTGGATGAAGGTAAACACTGACGCGAGCACGGGGTCCCCACCTCCTCCTGAAATTGCAGGTGGAGAGAGTGAATAGATCAGGAGTTGAGGGGCTTGGTAATCCCCAGTAAGCAGTGCAGCTCATTCAGGTTCATGGATCTTAGGGGTTTGCAAAGCCAGGGATGCTGAACATTTGGTTCTAGTGATGCTGAGAGTGCAGGGAAAGGCAGGACTGTGACTCACGATCCCCCGCCTCCGTCCCTTATTGGGACAAGTATCAGGATAATGTTTCCATGATGACCTGCACTTCTTGGGGAAGCCTAGTATATGTCAAGAACCCTAGCTTCAGGCTCTGGTCTCACCAGCATCTACCTTTGACCCAGGATGAGACACAAGTGAAGAGAGGTTCTGTGGTGATCCCTCCAGAATCACCCTCTGAACTGATGGCAATTGGGAAATTTTTCTCTAATCCCTGGCTTCACACTGTCCCGTGATGCCATTTTTCTTTCAGACTTCAAACTTATGTCATAGTGGTGACAATCTAGAGCACATCTCAACGTAGACCTTGGCTCACCCGTTTGTTGTTCGTGTTACCTTAAGTTGAGCAGAAATGCTAGCACCCCTGTCCTTCTGCCTTGCTGGCCAGGTGAGGATGGCCTAATGAGACTCCCTAATATGATTCCTGGAGAGGATTTTATGAAGTGGCACATGTTACAGATCTGGTTCAAAGTTTCAGGCGTGGTAGATAAGGACTCTGTATAATTTCCTTCCCACCATCTGTATGAGAAGTGCTCAGACATGCTCATTTATTTGTTTCTAGGTACCTGTGACACAGACCAACAATTTCCATGGGGAATTTCCATACAGAGAGACAAACCATTCTCCTTCGTTTCCCTAACCCAGTCCTGAGGCCCAGCCTTGCTATCTGGAGAAATAATATTTCCTTCAGAATCAGGGCCTCCATACTCCAGGAATGTACGAGGACTGTGGCATCAGGTAAGAGTGACGTGAGATAGAGGGACAATTTCCATCCGGGTTCTCCTGGCTGCGCCTATCATGGAACTGCTGCACATCGATGTTGGACAGGGCCTCCAAGATGAAATCTGGCATCCTCATTTCATGGGTGGGAAACTGAGGTTGAGAAGGGGTGAGTTTGGACCAGGGAGATAGCTCAACAGAATAATCGCTTGTCTGGCAAGTGCAAGGTCCTGAGTTCAATCCCTAGTATTGAAAAAAAAAAAAAAAAAGTGTGTGTTCTCTGAGGTAACACAGGTGATGAAGTCAGTGACAGAACCTGGGCCCTCTCCTCCTCTGTCCCTTCCTCTTTCCAGTTCAGACAGCTGGGGAAGGACTTTTGTGGCCCAAGAGCTGATTCATAGTATGGAGGAGAAACAGCAGAGCTATGTGACCAGGGCAGTGCTCCTCCATAAGGTTGGGTGGGGGATGGGGGGAGGT